>CAUYOR010117235.1:0-40407 GCA_963573925.1 Callimico goeldii | reverse complement strand
AATATTTTCCAACTTATATTCATTCTCTTCATGACATTCAGGTACACCTATCAAATGTAAATTAGGTCTTTTCACATAGTCCCATATTTCTTGGAGACTTTGCTCATTCCTTTTTACTTTTTCTTCTCTAATCTTGTCTTCTCGTTTCATTAACTTGGTCTTCGACCTCTGATATCCTTTCTTCTGCTTGATCAATTTGAGTGTTAAAACCTGTGCATACTTCTCAGAGTTCTTGTATAGTGTTCTTCAGTTCCATTAATTCACTTATATTCCTCTCTAAATTGTCTATTCTCATTAGGATTTCATCAAATCTTTTTTCAAAGTTCTTAGTTTCTTTATATTGGACTAGGAACATGTTCTTTTAACTCACAGAAGTTTCTTATTATCCATCTTCTGAAGCCTAATTCTGTGATTGGAATGCACCCATTTTCCATCAGGCCTTGTTCCCCTGTTGATGAGGAACTGTGATCCTCTGTAGAGGGAGAGGCCATTCTGATTTTGGGTATTCTCATCCTTTTTAAGCTGGTTTCTTCCCATAGTTGTAAATTTATCCACCTGTCGTCTTTGTAATTACCAACTTTCAAATTAGGTCTCTTAGTGGACGTCCAACTTGTTAATTCTCAGGGCTGAAGTGTGAGCAACCCACTGCACTGGCTAAAACAGCAGCATCAAGATTCTTGGCACTTTTCTGTCTGGGAGTCTCCCATCTGGCTTCCCTCCTGAATCCCTTCTTCAATCAGCTCCAAACGTTGGCCAAAAGGGGAACTAGTCCCATTTACTCTGCACCAAGAACCACTGTGCCGGGGCACCGGCAAAGCCGTAGAGCCAGCTGCAAGAGTTGCGCTGACGACCCGTGGGGCTCCTCCGCTGGGAATCTCCTGGTCCTTGTGCAAGAAAGATTCGTCTGAAAGTGTGGCGTCCTCTCGTTCTCTGCGCTTTCACTGGGAGCTACAAGCCTGAGCTGCTAGTGGTCAGCCATCTTGGATCTCTCTCTCGCTACAAATTTTTAAAAGGCAGTATAGCAACTATTTATATAGCACATAGGTATTATAAGTAATCTAGAAATGACTTCAAACATATGAGAGGATGTGCATACTTTATTAATACATGTAAATATTATGCCATTTTATAAGATACTTGAGCATTCTTGGACTTTGATATCTGTGAGTGTTCCTGGAACCAATCCCCTGTGGATACAAAGGGATGTCTGTGTATACATTTGTCAAATTTATTTAATATTTTATGTTAAGATTAATTACTAATTATATTTAATATTAAAGCCAATATTAATTTTAATCATTTTATACCTTATTTTAATAACTATAAACAATCTAGTTGTTTGAATAGAAAATATTTCTTTTAAATAATGCTTCTTAAAGGATATTTTAGGTTAATGAATAATAAAAAGGACTTAAAGAAGACAGTTTCAATAAAGCATAAAAGCCTAGATGGAATTTAACATTGAAACTTTCTCTCTCCTGACTCATTACAACAAAAATATATAGCAGATTTTTCTTCCTTTTATTCATTATGAAAATAGAATGGGATATAATTCTTTACCTTAAATTCCAATTTTTCACTTGCACAGGCACTATTGATTCTGCCCAACTCATTTAGTAAAAATAAGATTTTATTAAACATTATTGAGCTTAATTGACCCTACTCACTGCACACAGAATGCTAGAGGATTTAATTAGCACTAATACTGTGGACTGCAGAATAAGGGAAGCAAGCTAATATACCCATTGATGTTTGCCAGGTGCTCATACCTGTTTTTCTAATCTCCTAAAACAACTTTGGGAAGTACTTGTTATTTACACATAAAACTAAAACATCTGAACTTTAAAAAGAGTATATTATTTGCCTAATTTCACAAAGTCATGAAATAACTAATATATTATCAAATCTATGTCTGTCCAGCTTCTAACTCCTTGTATAACATGCCTTATTCCAAATTCAGTTAATTATGTACTTTCTTGAAATACTATTTAATTTTCTGGTGCATGTTGGCCTCTCAATTTGTTTGTAGGATCCTCAATGATATGGAGCCTGGGCCTCTAAAAAGATGAACTGTGAGGTATAGGATTTGAATTTTAATTCCATCCATTACAGCCAAATAGGAAATTACTCTGAACCTCATTTTACTGCTACCAAAAATGGGGTTATAATATCGCCCTGATGAATTTGCAAATATTAGTGAATATGAGTATGTAACTTTATATTTAACATATATTTAGTGCCAATACAAGCCAATTTCTTTCTAATTTCTCACATACTTTTCATTTCATTTTATTTATTTTTATTGCATTTATTTATTTATTTATTTATTTATTTATTTTTGACATAGTGTCTCTGTCACCCGGGCTGAAGTGCAGTGGTGCCACTTGGCTCACTGCAACCTTCCCCTCCAGGGTTCAAGTGATTCTTACGCCTTTCTCTCCTGGATGACTGGGATTATAGGCATGTGCTACCATACCTGACTAATTTTTTGTATTATTAGTAAAGAAGTGGTTTTTTGCATGTGAGCCAGCCTGGTGTTAAACTCCTGGCCTTAAGTGATCCACTGGCCTCGGCCTGCCAAAGTACTGGGGTTACAGGCATGAGCCATTGTGTCCAGCTTTTATTTTTATTTCTGTTTGTATCTATCACGGTGCTGTCAAGATAAACTAAAATTAGTATGCATGCATCATGTTCTAGGTACCTTGGCGAATATTAAATCCTCATTGCATCCTGTAAATGAGATTCCCCAAAGCAAAGCCCCCGAGTTTATTCCTCTTCTCCTTTCGAGTTCTGTGTTCTCCCTGGTATTTGATCTTACCTATGGTCTCATAGCTTTAAATGCATTTCTAATAACTGTCTCTGAGTTCCCGATTCCTTATATTCAACTGTCTGCTTAAGATTGCTACTGAAATGTTTACTAGATATATTAAGGTAATATAGCTGACACAAAACCATTCATATATCTGTCCATAACATAATTCCCAGCCTTTGCCAACTTCAGTAAATTATACTTCTATCCATCTACATGTTGAGTCAAAAACCTAGGAATTATAGTGATTTCCTTCTTTTTATTCATGGTTCCACACATCCTACCCAATAGCATGTTCTATTTGCCCTCTGTCAAAATTTATACCTGAATTTATCTAGTTCTCTCCACTCTTGTTATCATCAGCACTGGCCATCTCTGATCTCCATAAGCACAATAATTCCTAACAAGTCATGTTCAATTTAATTGCACACTTGCTGCCCAATGAAGAAGCTGTGAAGATTTACAGTAAGTGATTTCTCTGCATGATCAGGGAACACTTCTACACTGCTGGTGGGAATGTAAGCTAGTATAGCCGCCATGGACAACAGTGTGGAGACTCCTTAAAGAAATAACAGAACTACCAATTGATCTAGGAATCTCACTAGTTGGTGTTTACCTAGAGGAAAATAAGTCATTATTTAGAAAAGATACTTGCATACACATGTTTATAACAGCACAATTCACAATAGCAAAGTTGTGAAACCAACCCAAATGCTCATCAATCAATGAGTGGATAAACTGATATATAAATACATAATGTGTGTGTGTGTGTGTGTGTGTGTACACACATATATAATATAATTCATTCCTTTTTATGGCTAAGTAGTATTCCATTATGTGTGTGTGTGTGTGTGTGTGTGTGTGTGTGTGTAATGGAATACTACTCAACCATAAAAAGGAATGAATTAACAGCATTTGCAATGACCTGGATGAGATGAGAGACTATTATTATAATTGAAGTAACTCAGGAATGGAAAGCCAAATATTGTATGTTCTCACTGATATGTGGAAGCTAAGCTATGATGACACAAAGGCATAAGAATGATACAATGGACTTTGGGGTCTTAGGGTAAAGAGTGGGTGGGAGGCGAGGGATAAAAGACAACAAATATGGTGCAGTGTTTTCTGCTCAGGTGACGGGTGCACCAGGTTCTCACAGATCTCCACTAAAGAACTTACTCATGTAACCAAATGCCACCTGTAATCCAATAACTTATGGAAAAATAAAATTAAAAAAATAAAATAAATGATCTCATTCTGCTGGCTTCCCATTGCAAGAAGAAAAATCCGAAGCATTGAATGTGCCCTATTAGGACTTGCATGACATGGTTTCTGCCTAATTTTACCCTTACTATATTCCAGCCACAGAGTCTCAGAGTGAGTTATTATTGCATTTCTAATTTGACAGTTGCTACTCTCTTTTATTTGAACACTCTTCCAACTCCAGCTCTTCGCAGAACAGGTTTCTTCTCACACTGTGGGTCTCAACTACCTGTTATCTCTTTAGTGAGGTCTTCCTCCGGGACTACATCAAATGTGAGGCTAACCTGAGGCCATTTCTGACAGCATCACATCAGTTTATTTTATTTATAACACTTAATGGTATTGGGTTTTTACTTGTATATATTATTTAGGTATAAATACATTTTTTCACTTGAATGTATTATTTAGGTATAAATACTATGTCGTTCATCACAACAAAGACCTTTTATGTCTTATTTGCTGCCATATTGCTGGGTTCTTAGAACATTGCCTGGTGCGTGCCTGTGCTCAACGAATATTTGTTAAAGAATAGATACTAAAGAGATGTTATATAGATTCATGAATAATATACAGAATCTAAACAGGTTTTGTTTTTTGGATTTGTTTTTAATTTTGGGGGTACACAGTAGATGTATATACTGATGGAGTACATGAGATATTTTGATACTGGCATGCAATGCATAATACAAATATCAGGGTAAATGGGGTATCCAACCTCTCAAGCATATCGTGTATGTTACAAACAATCCACTTACATTCTTTTCACTATAGTAAAATGTAAAATTAAATTATTTTAGACTGTAGTCACTCCATTGTGCTAGCAAATACGAGGCATTATTCAGTCTTTCCATTTTTCATACCCGTTAACTATCTGCACTTTTCACTTCACCCCCAATACTGTTCCCAGCATGGGATAACCATGCTTCTACTCTATTTTCATGAGTTCAATTGTTTTAACTTTTAAGCCCTCCACAATTAGTGAGAACACATGAGCTTGTCTTCCTGTGCCTGGGTTATTTCATTTAACAAAATGACATCCAGTTCCATCCACGTTGTGGCAAGTGATATACTTTACAGTGTATATTAACCACACTTTCTGCATCCATTCGTCTCTTGATGGACACTTAGGTTGCTTCCAAATCTTGGCTGTTGTGAACAGATCTGCAATAACTAGGGAGTGAAGGTAACTCTTCAATACATTGATTTCCTTTCTTTTGATTATATACCTAGGATCAGAATTGCTGGATTGTGTGGCAGCTCCAGTTTTAGATTTCTGAGGAAGCTGTAGACTGTTCTCAATAGTTGTTGTTGTAATTTACATTCCCATCAGCATCATGTGAGGGTTCCCTTTTCTCTACATCCTCACCAGCATTTGTTATTGCCTTACTTTTGAGTAAAAGCCATTTTAACTGGGGTGCGATGATATTTCATTGTGATTTTGGTTTGCATTTCTCTAGTGATCAATGATATTGAGCACCTAGTCTTATGCCTGTCTGCCATTCTATGTCTTGTTTGGGGAAATTATTCAAATCTTTTGCCTATTTTTTAATTGAATTATTAGATTTTTTTCCCTATAGTAAACACCTTTTATTATGCCTGCCAAGATTCTTTCTCAGCAATCACACTTATTAAAAGTTGTAAATAACAGTAATATTAATTTTTATGTTCTGTTTCATGCAAAGAGAAATGGGAAAAATAAATCTATTATAATCTGTGTGAAAGCATACAGGCCAGATTCCAGGAATAAACTTAGGCAGATTTTCTAGGTTAAAGTGTTTCACTTCTCTGAGAAAAAGGCTTAAATGACAGAATGAGGCAGAATGAAAATCAGGTTAGTTTATGAAGATGACTTGCATTTGGCCTGGTTATTCAGAAACTTCTATATTGCTTTAAGGAATTCTCAAACAAAGAGGTTTGTAGTATGACACAAATTCTGACCAGGGAGAAGAAAGAAGATAAATTACATATCCCCAATATTCCCCTTTA
Source organism: Callimico goeldii (assembly GCA_963573925.1). Taxonomy (NCBI): domain Eukaryota; kingdom Metazoa; phylum Chordata; class Mammalia; order Primates; family Cebidae; genus Callimico; species Callimico goeldii. The sequence continues at coordinate 34,349 of CAUYOR010117235.1, read as the reverse complement.
TGACATGTCCCCAATATTCCCCTTTACGACATATCCCCCTTTAAGCTTTGCTTTGTATCACTATTCCTGAGTGGAATCAGACCTGAATTCCACTGGCAATTAGTTTGTGCCTTTCTGGAGTACAACTTGCCCCATATCATAGTGTGGTAGGGTCGATGGTGCACAATTTATCTGCCATCTCACAGTAGCTTGCAAATTCCTCAAGGAAAGAATCTGAGCTTCACTTATTTTATTGCTCCTACATGCTAGTAATAGACCCTACCATTTGGGATTCAAAATTTGTTAATAACAGTAACTAAATTTGCTCTCTTTAAAGGTTCATGAGATATTATGAATATAAATTATCTGTTGGCAGGAAAAATAAAGAGAACAAGAAAGAAACGAGGTAAGGAAAGATAAAAGGAAATAAAAGGGGAAGAAATTACTCCTAGTTAATTTTGAGACAGGAAGGCTTTGACGTTAGGAGTTTAGCTAAGCACAGAGTTTTCTTCCTCATATTTTCAAATCTTTAATTTATTTTAAGTCCACTGGAGGTACAAACGCCAAGTACTCAGACACCAAATAACAGCTTTCATCAACAAGGTAACAGCTTGCTCCTGATGTTTAGACAATTAAAAGATCTATCTGTGAGGTGCCGCTTTTGCCAACATGAAAGTCTTCTGCCTGGGTGACTCTGCTGCAGCATCCAACCCTCCGACATGTGTCCTGTTGATCTCCTAAGAGAGCAGCAATTAATTCCAGGCGTCTCTTTGGGCAAAGGCATGTTGCTGACTCATTTGTGAAATTACATGTTTTCTAACAAGTCTCCTTGTTTTTCCACATTCAAAGGCAGTGCATTCTCTTACTAATGCATCCAAGTGTTCTCTACCAAATATTTTCTGCAACTCTCCAATGTCTCTTAGGGTTTACCTGAGTGACCTTGGAAAGTTTTTCATTCTCAATTTTCTCTCTTTTAAATATGAATAATACTTTGTTCCTTATTGCCTCACTAGGATACTAGTGAGGAGAAGGGGGATCTGAAATAAAATACTGCAAAAGTCATAAAGGTAGATGTAGGATCCTGGAAGAATGTACTGAAGACAGATAGGCTCCCCCAGGGATACTGTGTCATGTTAATGTCAAATCCTCAATACTGCAGCATGTACAGAAACAATTATTTTGACTAAATTGTTTGAAATGAAGACAAGAATAAAGGACCTAGGAGACAAAAATAAATAGATAAATAAATAAATAAAAAATAAAGTAACATCATGCCTGTAATCCCAGCACTTTGGGAGGTTGAGGCGGGCAGATCACAAGGTCAAGAGATCGAGACCATCCTGGCCAACATGGTGAAACGCTGTTTCTACTAAAAATATAAAAAAATTACCCGGGCGTGGTGGCACATGCCTGAAGTCCCAGCTACTCAGGAGACAGAGGCAGGAGAATTGCTTAAACCCGGGAGGTGGAGGTTGCAGTGCGCCGAGGTCGCGCCACTGCACTCCGGCCTGGCACCTGGTGATGGAGTGAGACTCTGTCTCAAAAAAAAAGTAACAAAAAATTAATAAATAAGAATATTTGCACTATTTTCCACCTCTCAAGATGAAAGAAAAAGCAAGAATTTTGCATATTTTTAATATGGGCTATAGCAAAGCACAAGGCTATACGGAGAGAAGCTCAGAAAAATAGAAAAATATTCCTAGGTTTATTCCAGGATTGCATTCTTTGTTTTCCTATCATAAACTTTATATAGTACTTATTACCAAGCATAATTATTTGGCTTTGAACCAAAAAGTAAAGGAAGAAAATATTCCTTAGTTGTGAAATCGCTTTGATGACAAGATGTACATTTCAAACGTATGTGCCTTCCCTGATAGATTTTCCACTGATCATCTGAAAATTCCCTAACACATTTTTTGCTCAATCTGAACCCAAAGAAATAATGCATCTTTAAGTGCTATTTTTTAAAAGTGATAAAATTCTCAAGGAATTTGAAACTATCTCAATGTATTGATAATTTTCACACATAGGATCAGAAAGACTTTGATTCTCATTAAATGCTTGGGAAATTGCCTAAACCACTCAATTTACCTAAACCACTCAATTTAGCTACTCCTTATGTAAGACTTATTGGTGTACAGATAGGACAGCAAAATAGTTTCAAAAAGAAGAAACACTTCTGGGCCTGGGGCGGTGGCTCACACCTGTAATCCCAGCACTTTGGGAGGCTGAGGCGGGTGGATCACCAGATCAAGAGATCAAGACCATCCTGGCCAACTTGGTGAAACCCTGTCTCCAGTAAAAATACAAAAATTAGCTGGGTGTGGTGATGCATGCCTTAGTCCCAGCTACTCAGGGGGCTGAGGCAGGAGAATTGCTTGAACCAGGGAGCCGTAGGTTGCAGTGAGCTGAGAGCACGCCAAGCCTGGCCACAGAGGGAGACTGTCTCAAACAAACAATCAAAGAAAACAAAACCAAAAAAAAACACTTCTGAATTCTTGATTTCTAATCTATACATTATTTTACTATGAGCAGCTATTTAGCTATTTCATATTCATCTTCAAAAATTTGCTTCATTTCACATTTTTTATTGTGGTGATTTTTGGGGGAAAAATTAATGACAAAAATGTTTTGTAATTTTATCGCTGGGCTTAATGAGATTTCTTGGGGTGACTGTGATTTTTCTATTGGTGGCTTACAGAAAAATTAGGTACCTTCAAAGGCAGCAATTTCTTCCCATATGTCAAGGTAAGTATCTGTATGGTGGTGCCAAAGAGGGGGGAAGAAAAGATCTCCAATCGAAAAAAAAAAAAAGATCTCCCATTAAAAAAAAAAAGACTGTGTAATTGAAAATCAAGAATTTTGAACAAAATTATTGTAATCAATTTAATAAGCAATGAACTAATAGTAAAGATGTTCAGAAAATATTTTTTGAAAGATGAGTCACACAGGCCAAAAATGAGAAACTCAAACTAAGGAAATGGTTAGTCTTCATTCAACTATTTTAAGTATATTTTCAGAGGAAAATTAAAGTCATGTATTGTACTCTTCTAGACAAAGACACTGCGTCCTCCGGTTTCAAAACTTCATTCTTCTATGCCCAACTAAGTGAGCTGTTTTCTGTGCTCTCAGATATCAACATTTTGCTAAGGCAAAGAGCTAAAAGGCTAAAACTTCATCTCTTACTAACTTTCACATTTCAATGTATTCTTTCAATGATAATGACATATCTTTTTTCATCTCGGGCTACATCAAAACTAATGACTTTCCACCTCTGGGTGGGGTGAGATCCGTCTCAGGGAGCAAGTGATATGAAAGAAGAAAAGGCGAGACCTCCAGGATGAATTTTAATGCAGTCTCTGGTGTAGAGGATACTAATGGCATAAATATATTGAAATGTCGCTGAATTTAAGTTGAGAAATAAGGTGACAAAAAGATGTTCTTAAAATCTACGGTCGTTTGAGTATCAGAAAATAGGATATTAATTTCTGTTATTGCATAGGGTTAAAATGGTATGTATTTTAATTAAAAAAAACTTTCCTGGGAATTAATAAGGAATGGGGAAGTAGAATAAATATGGGATTAATGAAGATAACTCTCATAGGTGTGTTATTATATGTTTTATTCTTCATTCATTTAGCAATTATCTCTAAAGCGTTTAAGTATAATAATATCTAATATTAATTGTATGCTTACTATGGTCCAGGCACTGTAATAAAGATATATACAAGCTGACTCATTCAGTCCTCTTAACAGTCTGTGAGATGGGTACATTTTTTAACACCATTTTTTCAGATGAGAATACTGAGGCGGATGGAAGTAATTGGTTTTAAATTACATATGTAATGAATGGTGGAGCTTCAATTCTTACCCTGGTGGTCTGGCTCTGAAGTTTACGATGCTTTTTGGTTCAGGGATAGTGAAAGGTGATATACTTCCTCTGCTTTCAAAGAGTCTAAGCCCTAGGAAGGGATAAGTGGGGTTTAGAAAGTCTCTCAAGGAATACTGAAGAAGAGCAGAAAAAGGAAATGTCAAAAAACAAAACAAAACAAAGCAAAACAATGTTGCCTTCCAAAAGCTCGTATTCTCCCCAAGAGTAAGGAAAGACATGTGGCCAAATACAGACACATAAGTGATTAAACCTGATAAAGTGTTAGGTAATGTGTAAGCATTCTGTAGCACTCAGTGGAAGCATAGGGGAGAATATAACCGGTGTAATCACAGATGTCGAGAAGAGTAGAAAAAGGTTGAAAGTAGGTGATCTCTAGTCAGGGCACATTAAACAAAGAGAAAAATTTTTAAAAAGTGAGTACTAAGAAGAAATAAAAGTCTCATAGAGCATGAGGTGGTTTGGTAGTGACATGAACAACTTTCGGAGCATGGAGAGTGGGATGGACATTTGTTTCATGTGGACTTCCAACATAAGGAAAAAAGGATTGCTATGGCAAAGGAACAGATGAAATATGGTTTACTTGTCCTTCATGAAAAATCTCATGAAATAAACATATTCTATTTCTGTGTAGAAGTCTATATATATATATATATATATATATATATATATATTTCTTATATATTCGCACTATGGAGTCACTTCTGCCAATGCATAATTTATTCATTCAGCCATTTAGTCCTTCCAAGCTACCAGAGTTCACTTATGATGTTCAAGGCAGTGGGCTAGGAACCTTAGATATGAAGTGAAAAATGAACAGTTTCTCCCCTCTGGACTCGCGAATTCTTGGAGGTACTGCTATGGCATGTCGGCCAGCATCCAATCTAATAGGTTGGTGCCCATACGAACTAGTTATTAAATACTTTGAAGATGGGTCATGCTTGCATATAAATTGGGTTATTCAGGAGTGTGCTAAAGCCTACTCTTACAATGTCATAGTGGATTTTCAAGATGTATGTGAATCGTTAGTTGTTAAATACAACTGGTATTAAAAATTAAATACTATAAACTTACAATTAAATAAGTTATATAAAATAAAGAAAATCACAACTAATTATTTTTTTCTACATTTTCCATTATCCACTCCCTTGACGTTATTGCTGATTGTGTCTGCATTATGGAAATGTTATATAATCATATGCCCCTTGCTATGTACCTTCTCCCACATTCGTATTCAGTGATGTCAGTTTTATATCTTAAAATTACCATAGTAAGAAGATTTATGTCATGGAAACTGGAAAATCTTTATATTAGGTCTGAGTATCAAACATTTATCAGCACACCTTCACTTGTTCATAAAATAGCAATGTGAAGTGTATTATCATGTGTCTTTCCCAGCCTCAATTGGAATTTATTGGTACCCCAACCCACCATCACAAATTAGAAGCTCAAGCGCTAATCAATCTGTTGGTAATATAAGCAAGTCTAGGATAAACCCTGTCATTCAGTCCACCATGTAATCAGAGTTTTCTGGAACAATGATTCTCAACCTTGGATATATATTGGAATCACCTAAGGAGTTTAAAACAAAATAAAATTCCAAGACCTGGGTCTATACTCAACGATTTGAATCAGATCACCTGCTGGAAAAAACTGGGCATCTGTCTATCTATCTATCTATCTATCTATCTATCTATCTATCTATCTATCTATCTATCATCTATCTATGTATCATCTATCTATCTATCATCTATCTATCTATCTATCTATCTATCTATTATCTATCTATCTATCTATCTATCATTTATCTATCTATCATCTATCTATCTATCTATCTATTATCTATCTATCTATCTATCTATCTATCTATCTATCTATCTATCTATCTATCTATCTATCTTGAGACAGAGTCTCACTCTGTCACCCAGGTGGAGTGCAGTGGTGAAATCTCAGCTCACTGCAATCTCCGCCTCCCAGGTGCAAGCAATTCTTCTGCCTCAACTTCCTGAGTAACTGGGGTTACAGACACCTGCCACCACACCTGGTTAATTTTTGTATTTTTGAGGAAACAGGCACCAAAACCAACCCTTTTAGTAGAGACGGCGTTTCACCATTTGGCCAGGCTGGTCTCAAACTCCTGACTGCTGGTAATCCATCTGCCTCAGCCTCCTCCTACAGTGCTGGAGCCACCACACCAGGCCTTATATTTTAAAAATACGTATATTACCAAGATGATTGTAATTGTGCAACCAAGGCGGAGAAACTGCACAAGAACTTACAAGCAATCTGGGTGTTACTTGAATAAGTTATCTTCTGTTGCTAGGAGAAGATACATTTTACCTACCACAAAGTGAGCATGGAACAAAGCAGGTGGCTGTTAGAAACTGGATCAGAGGTCACGCTTAAACAACAGCGGTACAACCAGGGTTTTCTGCTAACTATCCCATCACCCTCTTTTCCCTCAACCAGGAATAATGCCCTTTCACAGCAGTTCTTTGTTCAATACGTGCCCGCCGACACCTCCCTGGGCTGTAGACTAAGGAAGGGCAACCAGGTCAGAATTGGTTTTGGTACTGTTTCCTCAAAGACTTGTTATCATCGTCTTTCTTTGCTTCCTTCCAGGGAATCTATTTCAAACCCTTGAAACATAAAAGAATCTAATTTTGTCCCGTTCATCAGGACAATGGGTCCTCTACCCTGCTCCTTCTTTTTCTAAGGAAGGCTATCAGTCATTCCAAGGTACTGTTCTTTTCTTCTTTCCTAAGGGGACAGTGTTTTCAGTAAATCTCAGGAATTTTATGGTATTTTTACTTCTTTGGAAGAAAAATAACACAAACTATTCTTTGTAGAGAAAGTTACTTCACAAGGTAGAAAATATGAAAGAGACAGATTTATCTGTTTTTGTCTCTCTGAATCTGCAAGCCACTATTGACAGTGCCACACTAGTTTCTTTCTTATGCATAGGTATTGCATGCCACTGCTGAAAAAGAAAAAACAAAAAACAAAACAAAAAAACTCCCTCTCTGTGGTGGACAAACTTTAAGGTGACCCTCGTGATCCCTCCTTCCTGGAGTTTACAATTTTTTAGAATTCCATCCTCTTGAGTGTCAGTGGGACTGTGACTTGCTTTTAATAAATAGAATATAACAAAAGTGATGGGACGTTCTTCCTGCATTTCCTGTATGTTATATAAAACTCTGTCTTATCAGACTTATCAGACTTGCTTCAGTCTCTCTTCTTGCAGACTTACAAAAAAAAAAAAAAAAAAAAAAAAAAAGAAACTGAATGCTGCCAAGCATCACCCAAGTGGGGAGGAAGATGCCGACCTAGTCAAGCCTCTGGATGAGAATCAAACCCTAGCTGACATGTCAATTGCAGGCTTTTCAGTTCCTAAACAGAAGATCCAGCTAAATAATGCCAATATTCTGACCTGTGAGATAGCAAAAAGAATTCTGCTTTAAGCTGCTAAGTTTGCAGTAAATCTCTATGCAGTATAGAAAATTAACACAGTCACCTTTCAAATAATTTTCCAATGCTTTATTTTGGCATTCAAAGCTCTTAATGGTTGTTTCTAAAATTCTTTTTCCTACTTTCCCCTCTTGCCAGGGCTGTGACCCAATCACCCACAAAACATCCTCGCTGCATTTACATTATCATTGTCTTGCTACTATTATGTTCTCTGTTTAGAATTCCTTACTCCCTCCCCTCCCCTCCTTTCTTTTTCCTTTTCCCTTCCCTTCCCTTCCCTTCCCTTCCCTTCCCTTCCCTTCCCTTCCCTTCCCTTCCCTTCCCTTCAAGTAACCATTTGCTCTTAGAAGTCAAATATAATAACCACCTCTAGGCTATATATAAAAGGACTTGCTACTCAGTGCTCCCTCAAGTTCAACTTGATGGATTCTTTTTTTGTGTGTTCTCATAGTATTTCCTGTATAGCTCTCCTATAGTGCTTATCATGTTGTCTCCAGGTTATTTTTTATGATTTTCCAGTTACATTGTGAGTTCCCCAAAACTGGAAAATGTACATTATTTATCCATGGATCCCCGTAACTTAGACTAGTGCTTTGGCATTCAATAAATGTTTGTTAAATTGAATCACACTGAATTGATATTCCTAAAGGTAGAGAGTTTTAGTGTTTGGCACATCATAGCCACAATCACTTTTTAAATGAGTATTCTGTACACGATTAGCTGTATTTTTAACAACATTATCTATTCTGGCAAAGAATCATTGAAGACTGTAGGCTGTTTTGATGAGATAGGGGCAATTTAGGCAACAAGAAATTACGTAATGGGTTTTGCTGATGACATTAGGGCTAGCAATTCTACTTCATAATTACATGATGCTTAGAGGAGAGTTGAATAAATATATAGAATCATAACATTGAGATGCAGGAGAAAAGCCAACTAAGAATCTGATAGAAGAAAGTATGTAATTATGTTTTTGAAAGAAAGTAATAGAGAATCAGTCCAAAGAAATGAAAAGCTCATTTCCAGTTAGTAGCACGATTCAGCATTCTGGGATCTCATAGACAATCCTTCGAATGGCCTGGCAATATAATACTGTACGATAGATTCATTGCAGGAAGTGAAAGTAGAATCTATGGAGGAGGATGGAATCCCAGCAGTATATAAACATGTGAGATATAATTCTCAAAGTTATACAAAAACTAAAGACTAAAATATTTGAACTGTAGGTGCTGATGTCTTCTAGGTTCAAGAAGTCTTTCATTGAAAGTGAAATAAAAGAATGTTGTGATCAATATGTGACTTGAATATCTGAGCCAATCCTAAATAAAGAATTGTAAATAATTTATAGCAAACAACATGAGGTATGGCAAGAACCTCCCAGAATATTACTGCTCTTCATTCTCTAAATTTTCAGACATGTATTTCCTCAGAATGTATTAGGAGCCCAGTAGCTCAAATTAACCACCATAACATTTGCAGAAGTGGAAAACTAAAATATTTGCTACTTTTCTGGAGGAGATTTTGTCTCTGCTTTAATTCTGGAATGAATACAGAAATTCCTGCCAATGTGAAGCTTCAGTCTAAACATGCACCGTTGAGCCCTGTAACTTGCTAGGTGTATCATTCTCAGCGAGTTTTAAAGTTCTCTAAACTTCAGCCTCCTCAGAAAAATGACAATTTGTTGTACTATGGCTACTTACAGAGGCCTAATATCTTATTTTGAACATTAAATAAGCCTAACACATTCTAGTATATAGTAAATGCTTCAGATATAGTTGTTCTTTCTCTCTTTTTTATATATTACATTCTTGAGGGTAAATACATTAGGATTTGGATTTACTGTTAAAAATTCAAGGTTTTTAAAGAGACTGGCCTCAAATGTTCATGGTGACTCTGCTCTCACATTTTTTAATGAAGCCTAAGAGTTGACCCATCTTCTCTTCTCTCTCTGCTCATATCTATCTTGTGGGACTGTTGCTATGAATCCTGGAAACATATTCTTATTTTCCTAAATTGTTTGACCGCTTTGATGATGTTTGTAAAACTTTTAACTGAGTTGCAATGTGGTCAGTTTGTAACTCTGATAACCAGAAGCTAAGTTGAAACAAGAAAATTCTCTAGGTTATATTGTTCTTTCTTTTCAGGTCTGTTTCTCTCTATTAACCTTGCGATGTTTTGTAGAAAACAGACTAGATCAAGAACAACAAAGAATCACCAAAAGCTGCTCAATTGACACTGCGAGTAACAATTCTCATTTGAACTAGTGACCCAGAAGTGACAGATTTTTGTGTGTGCCAGGATCTCTTTGTTTAACATCAAAAGATAACAAGCTAACACCAAAGGTGTGGGGTCTTCTGCTTTTTAAAAAACAAAATAAAACAAAAAAACACTCCTCAAGGAAAAGAGATTCAGAAGATAACTGCCAGTTTAGTTATAGTTGTTATTGAAACACACACACACACAAAACACACACACACACAAAACACACACACACAGGCACAGAATGTTAAGTTGATTATTTGCCTAAAGAATTATTTTGGAACAAGAAAATGATGATGACGTGTTTATTATTTCCTCATTCAAGATAACAAAGTATAACATAATTCATTAATTTAAGTGTCACTGAATTGCTTTAGTTAAGATATGAAATTCTGAAAACTTAAAAAATTCAACTACTTCAACTATACTATCAAGTTTAATCAGTTTTTTTGATTTTATAGTATTTTACTTTAGACAAATTTCATATTAAAATTAATGGATGATACATTAAAGAGAATTAATGACTCTTATACATGAGGTTTCTGGCACATTCCACAGCAAAGAAAAGAAAAGTGTAAGATTTATCTCAGTCTTGGCAACATGAAAATTACAGAAAGAAAACTTAATTTAAATTAAGAAGACTTTTGTTCTTTCACCACCACCATTATTTGTGCGATTTTGGTCAAACCACTTACATTCTGTAAAATTAAGATGGTATTTTCAGCCCTAGAGTTACAAACCTAGCAGGATTTTTGTAAATATCACATATAAAAAACACTTTAAATTGCAATGTGTATGACATTAAAAAAGATCGTTTTTATGCTGGTTGCTAGATATAGGCTCAAATTTCCTTTGTTATAATGTATTCTAACAATTCAATTTTTATTTCATAAATTCAAATTCAAGTAGATATCTGCAGAGCACAATGGAAACTATACAAGTATGTACGGCAATTGACTTAGTAACATACCGAGGGATCGTTCCTGAAAACTACTCTTAGACCATTTCATGCAGCCACAAATGCAGTCACAAATCTTGAACCACAGACATTGATCGAGCCAGAGAAGAGGTGGTGATAAGACTGGCATACCTAAGGAACTGATGGAAAATCAATTTTGGAGCAAAGATTTCCTGTCTAATAAGACAGAGAGAAACTTTATTTGAAGTGGTGCTGTCAATTGTTGTTTACCATGAATTTGGGTTACAGATTCATGTAAGAATTAACTTGCTATAAGTTGGTTGGACCTACCTCAAACATTCTATTCAACACAAAAATTCAAGATTGGTGATATTTCTTTTAATTATCAGTATAGGGATATGGGGAACATACAGTAGGATTACAGTTTTACAAATGGTATAATTTGAAGTTATAAAGTAATGTCTGCTCTTGTCTTTTTGTTTTTATTTTCATCTTCTTTCCTACAACTGTTGAGTTTATATAAATGAAAACTCCAGTTCACTGAATCTCTCTTTAGCTAGAGATATTCTAGTCTGGAGCTTTGCTACTACCCTGAGTTTTTAAATTATTTCCTTTTGCATGTTAAAACTCCATTTGGTTAGTTATTTGTGCAACAAAACTTTATAGTTGTCTATTTTCTTCCTGTATTTTCAAGTTTGTCTTTTATTTCTCTAAAGAGTAGTAAGCATAGATTTTTATACAATATGTATTTTTAGTGCCTGCTGTCTAATTCTGCTGCCTTTTTGGGGAGGTGATAGTGTCACTTGTGGCAACTGATTCTCTTGGTGTTAAAATTTTTAACTATAAGCTATTAAATTTTCTTAGAAAATTATTTGGGGAAAATTATTTTTGGACTAACATTACGGTGCGTTTACCTGGAAGGGATTAATTTTGCTTTAACCAGATATTTCAGAACACATCTAACTAAACCTCTAAAACTTAGAGGTTTTCTGGAGCACATAGATAGTATAAATTTGAGTTAGAAGCCCATGTAAGGGATGGGTTTCAGTGATAGGACTTTTCCCCCGTTCTCCTCAACAACAAAGCATTATATATCTCAATTTATTATTTACAATAATAAGTAAAAGTGGCATGAGCAGGATTTAGGAACAAACAATTAACTCATGGTACATATTTAACTTGAATGATATGGGCATTAGTCTAATGGTTTTATGGAGAATGTTGCTTCATCTAGCAAGTCTGGTGAGTTTAGGTAACATAATTTTTTCTACATTTTAGTTTGGCAGGACTCCAGGGGAATTAAGGTGAAATGACACAACCTAAGAATAAATCAGTTGGTTGGAAAACAAAGTACGACATACCTGAATTGTTGTTAGGATTTATGCATACTTCTGAGTTGGTTATGTAAAATAATTAACATTTGTGTAGTTTTTGCTTTAGGGTGAAATAAAACGAGAGCTCTTCCTAAAACTAGTTCACCAATAATGAATAGAAATGTTTTAATTTTAATTATTTATGGAAATCTGAAAATAAAATTATCAGAGTTCTATTACAGTAAGTTGGGTGAGAAGAAAACTTTGCAAATAAGGTAGTGTGCCTGGGAATAAATAGGCTGCTATGAAAGTCATTGCAGAGTTCCCATAAAAGGCACTTAGCGAATGATAGTTTCTAAGAGAGAGAAGAGTTAGAGATAAATATCTTCTATCATCAGTAACAAACCATGGCCTTAATCGTGGGGTGTTACACCATCCCAACCACTGCATTACCAGTTCAAGATTAAAGGCAACTATAAGGAACTAAGTGATGACAGATTAACCATCTTTTAAAGGAAGGAATGAATTCTAAAAGTGGGACTGGAAAATGTCAAGACAGAATCTGTTTTCTTGTTTTCCAATGTCAGATAGACGGATGATAGAATGAGAGACAGATTTATTTCAGCATGAGACAGTTTTTCCTATTTGATGTTTATTTCTTTTACTTAATTAGTAATTTGTTAGCAACACTAAGTATATATCTGCATTGTAAAGACATGGTAGGGGCTATATGTTGAAATGTCTGATTAAAAGTAAATAAACTTCCTTAACTGCATTTATAAAATTTTGAATTATTATTATGACTATTTCCACTTCCACTCTACCTGGGAAGGTATGACTTCTTTCAAGTTAAAAAGGGAGAAAAAGAAAATCTTAAAAAAAGCCCATAAAATTTCTCCCTACTTGGTAAAACAGCTGCTGCTCCTGTCTGCTTCAGTTTATGGTTGAATAAAAATTAAATACATGATACCCTGAAGAAAATTTTTCAATTACATAAAATGAATAAAACATGATGACAGAATGAGCTACCACCAACTTATCGTATATTACAGTCACAAAATAATTTATATTATTTTATTTTCTTCAATCTTAATTTTAAGACAGAGCCTATAACTGCAATATAAGTGGAACATTTTTATATGCTAATTATTAATTATGTGACAATCAACCCAGTCATTTAAATAGCAAGGCAAATTTATCCTTAGTATCACTGGAAGTACAGATTGACTATACACCCTCTGTGCCTTTGTTTCCTCTTTTGAATTTAACTACCATATGGCTTGTGACAACCAGGAAAAGTGAAAGGATTAACCTTACTAGGCTTAAAGAATTAGACATATTTGCACATTATAGGCTATCATATAGTTTGTTTAGGTCTTGCAACTGTAAGTACTCTTTTCGTGTTCTACAACTCCAGGCTAACTATGTCACATGCCTAAAATGGATACATGGGTTATTTCCCGGTTTAAAAATTTTATTTCAAATTTTGGGGAACAAGAGGTGTTTGGTTGCACGGAAAAGTTCATTAGTGGTGATCTGAGATTTTGGTGTACCCATCACCTGAGCAGTGTACACTGTACCCAATGTGTAGTCTTTCATCCCTCACCCCCTTAGCCCTTCCCCCAAAGTCCCCAAAGTCCATTCAATCATTGTTATGACTTTGCATTCTCATAGCTTAGCTCCTGCTTATAAGTGAGAACATATGATGTTTGGTTTGCCATTCCTGAATTACTTCACTTAGAATAATTGTCTCCAACTTCATCCAGGTTGCTGCAAATGACAGTATTTTGTTCCTTTTTATGGCTGAGTAGAATTCCATGGTGTGTGTGTGTGTGTGTGTGTGTGTGTGTATACATATATATACACACACAATAAATACATATAAATGTGATATATATGTATACACACCAAATTTTTTCTATCAACTCATTAGTTGATGGGCATTTAGGCTGATTTCTTATTTTTGCAACTGTGAATTGTGCTGCTATAAACATGCATGTGCAAATGTCTTTTTCATATGACTTCTTTTCCTCTGGGTAGATACCCAGTAGCGGGATTGATGAATCAAATGGTAGTTCTACTTTTAGTTCTATAAGGAATCTTCATACTGTTTTACATAGTGGTGGTTGTACAAGTTTACACTCCCACCAGCAGTGTAAAAGTGCCCCCTTTTCACCACATCCATACCAACGTCTATTATTTTTGATTTTTTGATTATGATCCTTCTTGCAGTAGTAAGGTAGCATCACATTGTGTTTTGATTTGCATTTCCATGATCATTAGTGATGTTGCACATTTTTTCATATGTTGGTTGGGCATTTGTATATCTTCCTTTGAGAATTGTTTGTTCATGCACTTAGTGCAACTTTTGATGGGATTATTTGTTTTTACTTGCTGATTTGTTTGAGTTCCTTGTAGAGTCTGGATATCAGTCCTATGTCTAATGCATAGTTTACAAATATTTTCTCCTACTGTGTGGGTTGTCTGTTTACTTTGCTGATTATTTCTTTAGCTGTACAGAAGCTTTTTACTTTAGTTAAATCTCATCTATTTTCTTTGCTTTTGTCACATTTGCTCTTGGGTTCATTGTCATAAACTCTTTGCTTAAGCCAATGTCTAGAAGAGTTTTTCCAATGTTATCTTCTCGAATTTTTATGGTTTCAGGTCTTAAATTTAAGTTTTGATCTATCTCAAGTTGATTTTTGCATAAGGTGAGAGATGAGGATCCAGCTTCGTTCTTCTTCGTGTGGCTTGCCAATTATTTAAGCACCATTTGTTGAATAAGGTGTCCTTTCTCCACTTTCTGTTTTTGTATGCTTTGTTAAAGATCAGTTTGCTATAAGTATTTGGCTTTATTTCTGGGTTCTCTATTCTGTTCCATCAGTTTACATGCTTATTTTTATGCCAGTACCATGCTGTTTTGGTAACCATAGACTTGTCATATAGTTCAAAGTGGGATAACATGATGCCTCCATATTTGTTCTTTTTGCTTAGTCTTCCCTTGGCTATAAGGGCTCTTTTTTGTTCCACCTGAACTTAAGCCTTTTTTTTCTACTTTTGTGAATAATGGTGATGGTATTTTGATGGGAATTGCATTGAATTTGTAGATTGCTACTGGCAGTATGGTTATTTTCACACTATTGATTCTATCCATCCGTGAGCATGGGATGTATTTCCAATTGTTTGTGTCATTATAATTTCTTTCAGCAGTGTTTTGTAGTAGAGATCTTTCATCTCCTGGTTAGGTATACTCCTAAGTAATTTGTTTTATTTTTTTTGCAGCTGTTGTAAAAAGAGTTGAGCTTTTAATTTGATTCCCAGCCTGATTGCTGTTGGTGTATATCAGTTCTACGGATTTGTGTACCCTGATTTTGTATTCTGAAACTTTACTGAATTTATCAGGTCTAGGAGCTTTTTGGATGAGTCTTTAGGGTTTTCCAAGTATATGGTCAATTAATGGTAATGGCAAAAGTTTGACTTTCTCTTTACAGATATGGATACTTTTTATTTTTTTTTCTTTTGTCTGATTGTTCTGGCTAGGACTTCCAATACTATCTTGAATAGAAATGGTGAAAGTGGACTTCCTTGTCTTATTCCATTTCTCAGGGGACTGCTTTCAACTTTTCCGCATTTAATACAATGTTGACTTTGGGTTTTTCACAGGTGACTTTTATTACCTTGAGGTATATCTCGTCTATGCTGATTTTGTTGAGGGTTTTAATCATAAAGTGATGCTGAATTTTGTCAAATGCTTTTTCTGCAACTATTTGTATGATCATATAATTTTTATTTTTATTTCTGTTTATATGGTATATCACATTTATTGACTTGCATATGTTAAACAGTCTCTGCATTCCTTGATCACATTGGATTATCTTTTTGATATGCTGTTGGATTCAGCTAACTAGTATTATGTTGAGGATTTTTGCATCTATGTTCATCAGGGATATTAGTCTGTCGCTTTATTGTTATGGCCTTTCCTGGTTTTGATATTACAGTGATACTGGCTTCATAGTATGACTTAGGATGAATTCTTTACTTCTCTATCTTTTGGAATAGTTTCAGTAAGATTGATATCAATTCATCTTTAAAGTCCTGATAGAATTCAGCAGTGAAGTCACTTGGTCTTGTTAGAAATTTTTAAATTTCTGTTTCAATCTTGATATTGGTTATTGGTGTATTCAAAGTTTCTATTTCTTCCTTATTTCATCTTGAAAGAGTTTTATATGTCCAGCAATTTATCCATCTTCTCTGGATTTTCTAGTTTGTGAATGTAAAAGTGTTCATAGCAGCCTTGAATGATCTTTTGTATTTCTATGGTATCAGTTGTAATATGTCCCATTTTGTTTCTAATTGAGCTATTTGGATCTTCTCTCTTCTTTCCTTAATTAATCTTGCTAATGGTATATCAATTTTGTTTATCTTTTCAAAAAACCAGCTTTTTATTTCATGTATCTTTTGTATTGTTTTTCTTTTGTTTCAATTTCATTTAGTTATGCTCTGATCTTTGTTGTGTGTTTTCTTCTGCTGGGTTTGGGTTTGGTTTTGGTTTGTTCTTGTTTCTCTAGTTCCTTGAGGTGTTACCTTAGATCATCTATTTGTGCTCTTTTAGACTTTTTTGATGTAGGCATTTAATTCTATGGACTTTCTTCTTAGCACCTATTTTGCTGTATCCCAGAGGTTTTGATAAGTTGTGTCACTATCGTCATTCAGTTCAAAGAATTTTTGAATTTTCATCTTGATTTCATTATTAACCCAAAGGTCATTCAGGAGCAGATTATTTTTCATGGTTTTTTTTTTTTTTTTTTTTTATAGTTTTGAGGGTTCTTTTTGGAGTTAACTTTCTGTTTTATTCCACTATGGACTGAGAGATTACTTGATATAACTTTGATTTTTTTGTATTTATTGACACTTATTTTGTGGCCTATCGGATGATCTATCTTGGAAAGTGTTCCCTGGGCTAATGAAAAGAATGTATATTCTGCAGTTTTAGTTAGAATGTTTTGTAAATATCTGTTAAGTCTATTTGTTGTAGGGTATAGTTTAAGTACATTGTTTCTTCATTGGCTTTCTGTCTTGATGACCTATCTAGTGCCATCAGTGCAGTACTGAAGACCCCATTATTACTGTGATGCCATCTTTCTCATTGTTTATGTCCAGCAGTAATTGTTTTATTAATTTGGGAGCTCCCATATTAGGCCTATATATCTTTAGGATCATGATATTTTCCTATTGGACTTATGCTTTATCATAGTATAATGTCCTTCTTTGTCTTTTTAAACTGTTGTTGTTTTAAAGTCTGTGTTGTCTGATATAAGAATAGCTACTCCTGCTCACTGTTGGTTTCCATTTTGCATGGAATAGCTTTTCCATCCCTTTACCTCAAGTTTGAGCCCTATGTGTTGGGTGAGTGCCTTGAAGACAACAGATACTTGGTTGGCAAATTTTTATCCATTCCGCCATTCTGTATCTTTTAAGTGGAACATTTAGTCCATTTACATTCAACATTAATATTGAGATATGAGGTACTCTTATTCATTGTGATAGTTGTTGCCTGAATACCTTGATTTTGTTACATTGTGTTATTGTTTTATAGGTCCTGTGAGATTTATGTTTAAGGAGGTTTATCTTACAGTACTTTTGAAGTTTTGTTTCAAGATTTAACACTCTTTTTAGCATTTCTTGTAGTGCTGACTAGGTAGCAGTAAATTCTCTCAGCATTTGTTTGTCTGAAAAAGACTTTATCTCTTCCTCATTTATAAAGCTTAGTTTTGCTGGATATAATTTTTTTTTCTGGTAAGTATTTTATCTGAGGAGGCTAAAAATAGGACCCCAACCCGTTTTGGCTTGCAGGGTTTCTACTGAGAAATCTGCTGTTATTCTGATACATTTTCCTTTATACGTTACCTGACGCTTTAGCCAAATACCTCTTAAGATTCTGTCCTTCATCTTGACTTTAAATAACCTGATGACTATGTGCCTGGCTTATGATTTTTTTGCTATGAATCTCCAAGATGTTCTTTGAGTTTCTTATATCTGGATGCCTGGATCTCTAGTGACACCAGGGAAGTTTTCCTTGATTATGCCTTCAACTATATTTTCCAAACTTTTTGACTTCTTTTGTTCCTCAGGAATGTCAATTATTTTTAGGTTTGTATGTTTAACACAATCCCAGATTTCTTGGATGCTTTGTTCTTTTTTTTAAAAAAAAAGATTTTTTTATTTGTCTCTGTTGGATTAGGTTAATTTGAAAGCCTTGCCTTTGAGCTCTGCATTCTTTTTTTCACTCATTTGATTCTCTTGTTGAAACTTTCCAGTGCATTTTGTATTTCTCTAAGTGTGTCTTTCATTTCCAGAAGTTGTGATGATTTTTCCCTTATGATGTCTACTTCTCTGGAGCATTTTTAATCCACATCTTCTATTGTTCTTAAAATTTCTTTAAGTTGGTTCTTACCTTTCTCTGGTATCTCCTTGAGTAACTTAATAATCAACCTTCTGAATTCTTTATCTGGCAATTCAGAGATTTCTTCTTGGTTTAGATCCACTGCTCTGGACCTAGTGTGGTCTTTTGGGGGTGTTAGAGAACTTCGTTTTGTCATATTACCAGAATTACTTTTCTGGTTTCTGGTCATTTACAAATACTATTTGGGTGGAAAAACCTGGAACTCAAGGGCTGCTGTTCAGACTCTTTTGTTTCACGAGGTGGTCCCTTGATGTGGTGCACTCTCCCTTTCCCTAGGGATGGGGCTTCCTGTAAGCCAGACTGCAGTGACTGTTGTTGCTCTTTGGGGTCTATCCACCCATCAAGGCAACTGGGCTCTGGGATGGTGCTGGGAAATGTCTGCAATGAGTCCTGCGATGTAATCTGTCCTCAGGTCTCCCAGACGTGGATACCAGCACCTGCTCTGGCAGAGGCAGCAAGAGAGTGAAGTAGACTCTGTGAGAATCCTTGGTGGTAGATATGTTTAGTGTGCTGACCTTCTTGGATGCTGGTTATGCTAGCAGTGAAGTTGTCACGTGGACAGATTCAGGCCCATTTGTTAGCCAGGGTATTGCAGGCAGTGGAATGAGCTGTCGGTTTCTTCTTCCTTGGAGCATGGTTATTCTGTCATGAGTTGGTTGGTCTCCCACCAGAAGGTGGTGCTTTCAAGAGAGCACTAGCTGCAATAGTAGAAGGGGAATACAAGTTTGCCCGAAGTTGGCCAGGATAAGTATTTGGGTTTCTCAGGCAAGGGTAGTGTCATCAAGCTCCCAAGAGTGTATGTCTTCTGTGAATGGCTTCTGGGGTGCGTAGGGAAATACCATTAGGTGGGGGGAGTGTTACATGGGACTGAGCTCAGACTCTCCTTTGGAGAGGCTTGCTGTAGCCACTGTGGGGGATGGGGCATGGTTCTGGGGCCAGTTGGGTTATGTTCCGTAGGGTTTTGTGGATGTATTTGTTGCCAGGGAAGTGGGAGAAAGCCGATAGTGATAGGCCTCACCCAGATCCCACGCCGTTGGTGAGGCCCAACTAGTTCTTGCAATGCCTGGAGTTTATCTGGACTCAGATCTACCTCCAGGCCATGTGTTTTCTCACGAAGAAAGCAAGCATGGCTTCTAGGCCATGCCCCTCCCTGTCTGCCCACACTTGCAGGGACTCCAGCTCTCCGTTCTGCAGTAGTTTCTGTTTGTCACTCTATTCTGCCCAAGAATTAACACCCAGTCAGATTTATTACAAAGTTCAGTTGGAAGCTTCTTTCATTTGGCTATCCCTCCCAAATTCTGGTAGCAGTCTTCTCCAAGAGCCCCTCTGTGATAGTCAGGGATGGCTTCCCTGAGCTCTAGCTGGAGACTGTGAGTGCCTAGAAGGCTCTTCCCAGGGCTGCTTCCACCTTTATATTTCACACTAAATTCATTTCAGCTCTAGGTAGGGTTTTAAGTTAAATCTTTCTCTTGTAAGCTGGATTTTTGGGTTCCCCAGTGGGGATGTCTTTTCGGAGGCAGGTTATCCCCATTCACACTTTGGGAACTCACATTTTTTTTTGCCTCTCTCATGGAATTTGCAGTGGCCTGCTGCTTCTTTGAAAGGATCTATGAATTCTTTCCATTTTCCTGGGATGCTCCTGGGGTGGTTCCTGAAGCAAGAGTCCACAGTGTGAGTCTCCAGAAGCTCTTCTGTCCAGCAAAGTGGGAACTGCATATCAGCCCTGTCTCCTATTTGCCATCTCCCTTCTGCTACAAACGGATTATTTTACTGTCAGTAAATTCAGTCTAGCAATTGTATGCTGTAATTCTTTCAGTAAAAATCATCAATACTGTATAATTTGTAATCTCAGTCTCAGAATTTTCTCTTTAATGAGTATTTTCCTTTTGTTTCAACCCTGCCTCTTAGGAGTTTCTCTGCATTTTCGAGTGATAGCCAGTCTCAAGAGAGGAGAAGTTGTGAAGCTAGTCGTTTCTTGTTTATTTATTTGTTATTTTTTTTCCTCCTGCTCTCAACCACTGTTTATGTAAACATATTGTCTACTCCTGGTACTTGGTGCCATTGAAGTGAGAGACCTGTTTTCTTTCATTTGGTACAAAAAAACAAGTGATAGTTGCCTATCTGGCCTTTGAAGTTGTCTTGGGCAACATCCAGTCTCACTTCATCAGTCTGTAAGGACCTGCACAGGGCAAATGCCCCTTCATCCCCTGCCAGTCTCCTCCTACATGCCATGCCACCTTCCCAGGTTCAATGCCCACATGTGCCTAAGCGAACATCAGGGCAAATCAAAGTTCTTTCTTCAACTACCTCCGTGTCCCCTCTTGTAGTCACAGGATCCAACTGTGTGTTCCTGAGTGAGAAGTAGGTTAGAGAATGCATCTCAAGCTATCAAGAAGAGTAACCTGTTTCACTGAGCATTCTGTGATACCATTTCATTACAAATAGGTTGGATACCACCCCATTTTTCAAGTTCAATCAAATGCTGCTTTTATTGTCCTTTTTGGAAGTCTGCAACAATTAGATGGTAGAGGATGTGAAGAAAGAAAAGCATTTTGGTAACTTTATTGAATATGTAGCACCATGTTATAAATGCTTAAGGAATCAGTGTATATCCAGCTGCATTCTTCATTCATGTAATCTATAATTACACTAAAATTATTCCCGATTTCTTTAATAGGTCACTACATTTCTCTGGTATAAATAATCACTATAATTTTCACAAATCTGCACTTTACATTAGTTGAAAAAATATAGCCATCAGTTTCCCAGCTTCCTAACTACACATATTTTGAAGTTCATTCTGGGTGTCTGCCAAGTTATTTTCAAGATTCTGATTATTAGTTTATACTTGAATTTATATTACCCTACAACCTGACCTTTGCCATAAGAAGTAGCTCTGATTTGAAGATGTGTAATTTGCTAAATTTCATTTTTTCTTATTTAATATCTCAGAAAGATATTGCTTCCTACAAATTGGCAATCTTACTTTTGGAAAGAGATGCAAAGGATCCAAGGTCACCTTGGGAGCTTTAAAATAAATTGTCTGATAATTTGCCATGGGCAATTTCAAATACACATGCTAAGTACATGACCTTTGTTTCAGTTTTAGCTCTGTAATAATTTTGCTGAATTCCTCATATATAAATTATATATACTTATATGCCATGGTGAATACATATTTGTGTGTGTGTGTGTCTGTGTGTGTCTAATTTATAGTAATATCCTTTCAATTCAGTAAATAAACAGAATTTTTAAACAATTTTATCATCTCAGATAAGGAGATCTTTTAAACCTGATTTTCAATATAATTCATTATTTGAACCAATTAAAAAAATTTCAAGATTTGTCTGTGAACATATATTGTCATCCTATATTAAAAAATGGGTGGAAGTGGGATTAGCTATTTGTGTACTTACCACAGAGGTTTTTTCTCACTTCTGCCAGTATTGAAGCCCATGATTTTAGTGACTCCCTAGCTGCAATTCCAGCATTAACCGTCCTCAGCAAGCTGTACCTAATACCACCTGTATCCCATAACAAAATGAGAAGTTTGAATTGTATTGGCCCTTGATAATCATAGAAACTCTTAGTTTAGGTGTTTCTATTACTGGCTGCAAATCAGAATCCTATGTACAGTGTCTAAAAAATTATCTAAAACCAGTAAGTAAGGTAAAAAATGGATGATACATCTTTTCAACATTATGATGTAAGGGCAAAGGCTACTGAAAATTATTTAGGGAAATAACCTAAATCAACCTAATATGCTTAGATTCATTCTCTATTACCTCTGATTAAACCATCAGACATAGAAAAGTCACAGGTTAGCTTGGAAACTTCTGTCTCATAGAGATGCAAATAGTTTGTCTTGTGAAACACATAACCACAGAGATGGTATTTCATGGCTATGGTGGATATTAACTAATTGACTAACCTGCCCAGTGACCCTGTCCTCCTACACGTAGTCTAGTTTCTCAGATGCTCTTTGAATCAGTAACACTATCATTAATATATAATGTTAATGAAACCCTTATCACTAAGTTAAACACCATTTTGACATGTGTTTATTTTACTTGCCTGAGTGTCATGACTTCCAAGCTCCTGGAAAATTATAGTTTAACCATCACTTTCAAATTACACGGATATCTGAGTCATGTCACAGACTTCCACGCTGTGAGGACACTATCCCAGAGCTCACAGGTTTTCCAGAATAACATCAAGGAAAAACTAGTAAAATGATGAAGTCCGTGAATGTCGTGTTCTGGTTTCTTCTACTCATACCCAGTTCATGCCTCAGTCTTGTTAAAAGCTCCATCTAGTATGCCTATCCTCATCTTCAGGACCCATTTAAATATTTAAATATAACCTGCTCTGAGTCTTGCTTTATTCCCAGCCACTTGCACTCCAGAAAAAGTTTATTTCCCTCTTATTGCAATCTGATAGTATTTTACGTACTTTTCTATTATATAGTAAATGTTGTTCTTTTTTTTGTTTTGTGTTGTTTTTAAGATGAAGTCTCACTCTGTTGCCAGGCTGGAGTGCAGTGGTCTGATATCAGCTCACTGCAGCCTCTGCCTCCTGGGTTCAAGTGATTCTCCTGCCTCAGCCTCCTGAGTACCTGGGATAACAGGTGTGTGCCACCATGCCCAGCTAATTTTTGTATTTTTAGTAGAGACAGGGTTTCATCATGTTGGCTATGATTGGCCAGGGCTGGTCTCAAACTCCTGACCTCAGATGACCCACCTGTCTTGGCCTCCCAAAGTGCTGGGATTACAGGCGTGAGCCACCACGCCTGACCTCATGTTTAGCACTCACATTAAACAAACATTTACTTAGGTAGAAATCCTGTCTTAGTCATTTCTGTTCGGCCAGCTCTTAACCCACTGGCAAGAGAATGTATACAAAATGCAAGTATGCCGACAAAGTAATTCAGTGTACAAGTAATGAAGGTACAAGTTAACAATCGAAAGGATAAACTCACATTCAAACTAAGGCAAATAAGTCAACCTGATAAAAAGTGAAGAGTGAGTTGTATTGAAAAGGAGTCAGGTAGAAAAAGATAGATGATGAATGGCCAAATCAGGAATTACCTTGCATACAGTTTAGTAAAAATACTTTAATCAGAGGAGCTGACTTCAGTATCTTTACACCAGGTTCCAAATGCTTTGCTTTTGTGAAAGGATAAACATTTTATTTAAACGATTGTTTCAGTGGTCTAAAACTTCACGTACATCAACATATTATATACAAAATTTTGCTAACATTGCTTACAAATATTAAGACGTGCAACTAAACAGTAAATGTGCTCCTCACCACCTAGGGAGATTTAGGAAGAAAATAATTTTCAGTTACACTACAGTTTGAAGAGAAGGAAGAATTATATTTCTAAGTTTAACTCCTAATATGGAATAAAACATGAATTTTTTTTTCATCTGTCTCTTGAGGGAATATTTTAGATTCACTGAAGAGCTATGAGATAAAAGAAACAGAAAAACTTTTTTATAGAATTTTTCAAAGGAAAATTTATTTTTGAAAGTAGAAGTTTTTCCCAAGTTCATGTGAACTGCATTTTTTTCTGTGTCTGAGTCCCGACCTGCTCCTGTGTTGTGCCTTGCTTTATTTCTCAGCCTTTTCTGGTTTCCTTTCATCTGTCTCCTTGTTAAGTTGTATCCTCTGTGCAGAATTAGACCTGAAGGTTTTAGTGTTTTTTTTTCAGTTTTCCTTAAATTGAGTGTGGCTGCAATCAGAAAACTGTTGGAGAGGTGAATAGCACCAAGATAGGGATAGAAGGAAGGCTGTGCTGGAAAGAAAGACCAAGGAGGAACAGAGTGGAGAAGGAAAAGCCCTGCTAGCAGTTAATACAGGGCGGCCCTTTTTCATCAGGATTTGAAGAAGTTTTTGATGAAATACAAGAAATGACTCATAAGCTACCTCTGAACTCTTTCATATAGAGAGACTGTATATATATATATAGTTGCATGAGCACGTCTCAGTTAATGGAATAACTACATTTAGAGATTTGAACTCTACTTTAGAAGCAATAATGACTTCACCCAAAACGTTTAGAAATAACTGGAAAAGAATGGATGGACTTCTGGAAAATTCTACAGTGAGTTCCAATTGTGAAATCTTCAAAATTCATTTGTCTACACTGTTACAATGAACAAATAATTCGATATTAGTGTTCTAGATTAAATGTGCATCTTCATTTCTTAGTTTTTCTTCTCTAACTTATACCCGGTAATCCTAACTCTTTTATTTAATCTAGTCCTCTTAATTGTTTGTTCATTTAATGAGAGAGAAACGAATGCATCTTAGCTTTGCTTTGTTTACAAAATTCAACTACTGACCGTCTACCCTCCCCATTTTCTTAAATTCTGTTTGATAGACCAGATTGCAATAATTCCTCCAGTCTTCCTCTTCAAAAGGTGGCAATTTAATTATTAATTAAAGATAAAGAATCTGATTCTTGTTTCACATTGACAATCAGAGGCACTCTGCGAGGTTTATTAGAATTAGTTTTCAGTGGGCTGATTAGGATAATATTGAGACAGGTAATTTTAAAATGAGTCAGGAGACAGAAGAAAATCTATTTCTATATTGAAAAAAACAAAAACAATTTTAATCAAGTCTCATTTTTCCTGCTCCTCCTGAATAATAACTTGGGATTTTCACCAGCAGTTAAATACATTTAATTCTTTTTTTTAACTTTTATATTTATATTGGAAGCCTAACTCTGAAAAGATGGTGAAAACTACCATTATACAAAGCAACTTAGTATTAGAAAGCAAACACAAAAACAAGGAGCTAGAAAGAAAACACAAAAACGAAGAAGAATCAGGTTGGTCAGAAAGTTGGTATATTATATAGAATTTTATTTTTCTTCTTTCTCCCTAGAAAGGTAGTTACTACCCGTTGTAAACGTGAACCGCCGAGATAGCAATTGCCTTTCAACTACCACTGGTAGCTCTGTTCCTCATTATTATAGGTATAGTAGATCCT
Source organism: Callimico goeldii (assembly GCA_963573925.1). NCBI lineage: Eukaryota > Metazoa > Chordata > Mammalia > Primates > Cebidae > Callimico > Callimico goeldii. The sequence goes on along the minus strand of CAUYOR010117235.1, from coordinate 9,060 downwards.
TAGATCAGGCTTAATGAAACATTTGGATCCCCAAGATGCAGGCTGAACCGCCGTGACCCATGATGGTTTGTAACGGTCCTGGAACAAACTTCCTCTCACCCATTATGGGTTGATTTGTGAGAATAAGCCTGTGGTGAGTAATACTAGCAGACTTTCTAGCATATGCAGCTCAGCATGACTGTTTTATTTTACTTGTTCTGTGTAGTAACATGTAATGGTAAAATTTCATGACTTTTTGTGAGAATATGGACCTTCCTAGAAAAGAAAACCAGTCACTTTTTCTGTGTTTAAAAGTGAATAAATTTTAAGGGAAAAAAAGAGATTGCTTTTGTCTAGATGAGAGAAGTTTTAGGAATATAAAACGAATATTGAATTTACTGTTGCTCTAATATGGAAATGACAAATCTTTCATACCTTTTATATACTCACAAAAGTGAAAGAGAGAAAAAGAGAGACTGTGATTTGTAAGATGGGTTTTTATTTCAAAAATCAGAATTCTTTCAGTTAAGTAAAAAACAAATAAATGAAATTGGAAAATAAGCAAAAATGCTTGCATGATATTTATACATTATTTTAGTTCTATGTCTATGTAACATTCAATTGTCTAAAAGAATCACTTAAAATATTCAATTAAACTTTATTATGATTGGTTATATTATTATTACAACCAATTATATTATGATTGGTCATAATATAATTTTTAACAATGGTTAAAAATTTGAGGCTATAATCAGAAATACCTAGATTTGAGGCTATAATCAGAAATACAACCTTCATGCATGCCAAACATTTACTGTCTGTGTATGCATGAATGCCTGTGTTTTAACAGAAAGTAATTACATTAACTACAAATATTTGCCCTAAGATTAAAAACATATATAGGTGACATTGCTCTGCTCAATCAGTTTCTGTCTTTGTTGTTGGTGGTTGTTGTTTGCTTTTGAGACAGGGTCTTACTCTGTCACCCAGGCTGGAGGGCAGTAGTACCATTATAGTTTATAGCAGCCTCCAACTCCTGGGCTCAGGTGATCCTCCTGCCTCAGCTTGCCAGTAGCTAAGGCTGCAGGCACACACCTCAATACCCAGTTAATTTTTGTATTTTTTTTGTAGGGATGAGGTTTCACTATGCTGCCCAGACTGGTCTCAAACTCCTGGGTTCAAGTAATCCCACTGCCTTGGCCTCCCAAAATGCTGAGATGATAGTTATGAGCCACGATGACCAGTCAATCCACTTTTTTAGAGTCTCTGATCTTCATGTATTTTACTGATTGTCTCAGCAGCTTTTTCTTTTATTGTATGAATGGTGTACTAACTAATAATAAAACTACTGAAGTATTTCTTGTTTGAGATATATCCAATGAAAACTCCACCATGAATTCATCAATGTTAAAATAAATTTGTATTTTTATCATGATAGTAGATACATTGGCAAACAGCAGCATAGCAGCATATTGTTCAACTGTATATTATCAAAGAATAACGTTAATTAGCTAACAAAGCCATAGGCTGCTTCCAATAGTTGTTTTGCTCTCTTAGACCTTCATTGTTTTAGAAAGCAAATAAATATACAAATATGTAGCACAAATACTGTCATTTGATTAATATAATTGGTTAGAAATTTTATGTCGTCTTTCATGTATTTTAGTGGGGCAACTGTGCTTGCTGAAGAGAAGTTATGAATTGGTATAAATATATATTAAAGAGCTAATGCCCATTGTACCGTAACTGTTGGAAAGCTGTGAGAATAGCAGGCGAGAATAGCTGGTACAGCCTTTGAGCCACGTTCTAAAAGATATGCACAGTGGTCATGCCATTCACCAATACATTTTGCTGAATTGCTTTAATTATCTCATGAAGACCTTTCTGCCCAGTCAGAGGTGGTTAACCTGTCAACCCTCAATATCTAGAGTGAACTCTTGCTTACCTTTCCTTCAGAATTTTTCTATTACAATATTTTCCCCAAAGACCCTGCAATACTTTTTCTGACCAAATCATTGTTTAGTTGAGTAAACATCCTAAGGTTTTTCTCTACAGGTTTATAAAGGATACTTATTTAGCTTCATAAACAAAAAGGAAGCATTTTGAAGTCAATGTACATTTTGGTTCAAATGCAGTTATAAAATTTGAAGACCCCTAAAAACAACCTTGTAAAATACTATGAACACTCTATGATGCAAATTACTGTATTGCTAACCTATTAGTAATTATGGTATTGCTGGTTAGTACATTGCATTGCTAACACACGTAGACTGCATGCATGTGTGTATGCATTTATACATACTTATTTTTATATACCACAAATAATACTGAAGTAATTGCTAAAAAAAAATTCACAATAAAATTGTGTACTTTCAAACAACCGAAAAAAATTTACGAGGACTTATTAACGATCGACTGGCCACCAGAATATTTGTGGTTCCTTGCTCTGTCATTGATTTTGGTAAGAGTCCAGACAATATTTCATCAGTTCATTTGTAATTTACTTTAAAAAGCTCAAAAATGAGTCAAGGATAAGAGAGTACTGATGAAACAAAAATGGTAACATGTTTAAAATTTGTAAAAATGGCTGAGGATAAGGGATGCATATATTTTAATACATATTTTCTGCTAATTTTTATATCTCTGTTTATATTGGTTTATATTTCTAAATTTTCATAATACAAAAGTACCATATTTCTCATGGACTAATTCTATACAATTTTAAGAGATAATATTTTTTGAGAGTTATAAAAGCAACAGAGAAAATGTTTTCTTTCTTCTGTCTGGTGTTAGACAGGCATAAGATCTATAAAAGGTTAGACATTCAAAAATACTTAAGCTTGAAAAATGAACCAAGTTGAAGTGTACGGGGAGGGTGCAACGGAGGTGTCAAAAGACTAAATAATGGATAAATCAGAAAATAGTTGAATAAATTACAAACAACATATGTAAATATTCACATATTCTTTAATTGATTATTTGGATTACCTCTATGAAAAGTATGTTTAACCACAGCTGTTTTTTCTCGGACACCACTAAAATCTTAACTTCGTCTCTAATACAGCTATTAAATATATCTAATTTCAAGTGTTGATTATAGTGCTTAAGCAGAAGCTTATACATAGTTTAAAGCAGAACGGGAAAAGACATCAAAATGAAAGTGGTTAAAAATTATTCTTGTATATTTCTTGTTTATTTCACAAAACATAAGGTCACAAAACATTATTTATATAAAATATACAGAGGAAACATCTTATGTAAAAACATTTATAAAAGGACAATTTTACTTCTTGGAAGAGGTATCTTGTTTTCTTTTGGAAAATTCACTCCGGACTCAAATGATAATGCTGATATGAAATAAATATTCATCAAGAGACAAATTATGAAATTGCTTTATCGTACCAAATAATATTATTTATTTGTGATCCGAATAAGGAACACATTTATGTTAATTGTGCAGCTTGTGATTTTGTATCTCACTTCCTGAAGCTTAGACACAGTATTATTAACTTTGCGAAAAATCAACACGTATGTCTACTTTGTTTTGCTCCAAGATACTAAGAGAACAGTTATCAACTGTTTATAAATACCTTTGGAACATAGACTTGCTTGATAATTTTATAGTACACCGTAGACCAGCTATAAAGAATTTGGATATAAATGAAGTGCTGTATTGCCATGGCCTAATCATACCGATTATAAGCAATTATAACATCTTTATTATGAACGTTGAGTATTACTTACTAGAGTAATTGCCAAATGCAAAATGTGTTTAGTTGGTAAACTGGGGCAGTAACGAGTACTACTTTATAATCTAAATCTAGAATGTAAAGATCACATTGAACAAGCCAGTCATAAAACTGAGATAAAGGATGCATTTAGATCTGGGAACATGTTGTCTTTAACATGTTTCTGGAAGGGAAATTTTCTGCTTTTGTTTTAAATATCCTGTTAATTTATTTAGGTAAATTTCATTTTTTAAAAAACAGGCCAGGCGCAGGTGCCTCACACCTGTAATCCCGGCACTTTGGGAGGCCAAGGCGGGTGGATCACAAGGTCAAGAGTTTGAGACCAGCCTGACCCACATGGTGAAACCACATCTCTACTAAAAAAAATACAAAAACTAGCTGGGCATGGTGGCACATGCCTGTAATCCCAGCTACTCAGGAGGCTGAGGCAGGAGAATTGCCTGAACCTGGCAGGCGGAAGTTGCAGTGAGCCAAGATCGTGCCACTGTACTCCAGCCTGGGTGAGAGAGTGAGACTTCGTCTCAGAAAAAAGAAAGAGAAAAAGAAAAGAAAAGAAAGAGTAGTACTTTTCCAAGTTTCAACAGTCAAAACCACCTAAAATAAACTTTGAAAAATCTGCTCCCACTCATGTCTCATTCATCACATTTCTCCTCCCACTATGGAAAATTACTTTATTTCCCTGTATATTTTTGCAGTGTTTCTTTATCAAGAATGTAAGTAAAGTAAATACAAATATATATTCTTATTTCCCTTGGGTCCTTACACAAAAATTAGCATAGTATATGTACTCTATTGTGACCTCTTCTGCTCAACAATTTCACGTGAAAACCTACTTATATCATTTTATAGAGCGCTTCATCACTTTTTAAAAATAATTTCTATTGTTGATGGACCTTTTCCCTTCACTTTAAGAAGAAACTGAATTCTTCAGCATGGTCCCTTCCTTATTTTATTATGTCCCTTCCCTATTCTCCTGATCTTATGCCAATTTCTTCTTCACCCACCTAAGTTCCAGCATAGCAGCATTTTTTCCATTTTGGGGATATTTTAATACATTATTTAAATCTTCATTTAATATTTAAATTGCCTATGGTACTTACAAAATATAAGTAGATACATGACTTACTTTGATGCCTTTAAATATACTAATGAATGTGATGGAGTGAGGCTCTGCCTCAAAAAAATATGTATATACTAATGGATACATTATAGACCATAATGTTGAATTTATAATGTTTAATGTTTATAATGTTGAATCCAACATGGTGATTTTTAATTTAAAAATTATATTAGATTTCTGTTGGTGCTGTAACAAATGGGCACACAACCAGTGGCTTAAAACAATACAAAGGTTTTATTTCACAATTCTGTAAGCCAGAGGTCAGTCTGATATGAATCTCCTGGGTTGGAATCAAAGTGTCAGCAGGCTTTCGTTCCTTTTTGGGGAAACAGCCCTATTTTGTACTATGCAAAAAAATTCCAACTTTATCATAAGAATAATGCGGGCCAGGTGCGGTGGCTCATGCCTGTAATCCCAGAACTTTGGGAGGCCGAGGCAGGTGGATCATGAGGTCAAGAGATCGAGACCATCCTGGTCAACATGGTGAAACCCCGTCTCTACTAAAAATACGAAAAATTAGCTGGGCATGGTGGTGCACGCCTGTAGTCCCAGCTACTCAGGAGGCTGAGGCAGAATTGCCTGAACCCAGGAGGTGGAGGTTGTGGTGAGCCGAGATGGTGCCATTGCACTCCAGCCTGGGTAACAAAAGTGAAACTCCATCTCAAAAAAAAAAAAAAAAAAAGAATAATGCTCAGTGAATGAGTCCCTTTGTTCACATCTTTCTCCTTACTATTTTTGTCCCATTCACTCACCTCCTTAGCACTCACTTTCACACTGCAAATGGGAATGGGATTATGAGCACCTCTCCTAGTTATTCAGTACCTTGGAAGCCATTGTTAGTAATTTTTTATTCCCATGAGTTAGGAAGTCAACCTATAATCATGCTTTATGCAAACCTATGTATCACTGATTTTCACTATAAAGTGCAAATCCGTACATAGCAGGAATCAGATCACATGTAAAGGGAACTGAATCATATTCCATGAGAAGCCTCTCTCCTGATTCTGTCAATACTATTTCTTTCCATGTATTGCAAGAAGAATTACCAAACTATTTACCTGGGACAGTCATCCACAGAACATCCCAGAAGTACAGAGCAAAGTAATATGATTAGACACACACACACATGCGCACACACACACACAAACAGAACATGACTAAAAAATTAAAACTTTATTAAGATTTAATTCTCCTCACTTTGAAGTTTGGTCCCAGACTGAGGGTATTTCACTTAGAATAATGGACCTACAGGGCCAGAATCCTTTTATATAAGAAAAATGTTCAGAATAAACGTGACAATAGTAAATAATTAACCATCAATATCTTATTTTTGTTGGGTATGTAAATAGTGTTTGAATCTGATGTAGTTTGCTCTGTTCAATTGTAATTCATTTTTCTGTTGACTCTCCAGGCTTCTTGTTCGAAATGGAAAGGCACTTGCATGCCAGCATATTTGCCCAGCTGTGTGGTAATTGTCTTAAATGTGAACTGATGGAAGATAAACAAACAATGAGAGACTTTGTCCTCAACCCCAGACACTGAAAATGAAACCATCCAAAGCAAAAATGACATTGAGAGTGAAAATATAACCCAACCCAACGTGAATGAGTGTGCTGTTTGTTTCGAAATGAGATATTCTATCACAAAAAGTGTTGAGGCTTACTCTGGTGTCTCCAAGTTAAGGCTTGAAATAAAATTTACAGAGACTCACAACTAATTATTCTTAAAAATGTAACTTCTTCTATGGTGTAAATTGCTTCAATATTTACTATTTTAAATTTTTGTTCTTTAGGTGAATAAATTTATAGACACAAAAATGACTACATAATTTACATTAAATATGGAAATAAGGTAGCTGAACTTTTTTAAGGCACACATTCTCAAAAGGTGATATGGTTTAGCTGTGTCCTAAGTCAAACTTCATCTTGAATTGTAGCTCCCATAATCCCCATGTATTATGGGAGGGACCTGGTGAAATGTAATTGAATCATGAGGGTGTGTTTTTTTCTGTGCTGTTCTCATGATACTGAATATGTGTCATGAGAGCTGATGGTTTTATAAAGGGCAGTTTCCCTGCACATGCTCTCTGTTCTGTCGCCATGATGCGAGACATGCCTTTGTTCCTCCTTTGCCTTCTGCTGAGACTGTGAGGACTCCCCAGCCATGTGGAACTGTGAGTCCATTAAACCTCTTTTCCTTTATAAATTATCCAGTCTCAGGTACTTCTTCAAAGCAGTATGAAAATGGACTAATAGAAGGTGTACTTAGGTCACAAAACTCAAATGACTGTTCATTCAGTACCTCCAAGACTCACTTTAAGTGTTGACTTTCTTCAGTGCGGCAGTGTTCAACCCTGACTGTGTATTAGAATTGACTTGGAGGTTAAAAACAAAACACACAAAGAAATGAAACCACCAGAGCTGTCTCTACCCCTAACAACGGTGATTTAACAGACCTGCCATAGGGCCTAGGCGTTGACATTTTAAAGTACCCTCCCTCCACCCCTAAGGAGGGTAGCATGTGTGAAGAGTCACTGCTAAAGAGGAGAGTCTCTTCCTAGGTTCATCCACATCTCAGCTGCTCTCCCTGTTGTTCTAAACTCCTGTGCTTCTGTTTATTTAGTTGCTGGTTGTTGTTTTAAATTTCAGAATTACCACTCCTAATTGCCGTTGCTAAGTCTCCTTCAGCAGAATGGTGATACACAGAAAGACCAATTTCTCTTTTTTTAATCCCTCAAAATAAAGTGAGATTATTTGGAAAATTTAAAATGAATGACACTGGCAAAGGAAAAAGGTAGGATCTGTTTCCAGATGAAAGAGAATGTGTAAAATATTCTGAAAGAATATCTTTCTGGGCAAAGCTGAGTTTAAAACATTCTTTCATATGGTGACTCTATCCCCTTTCTGTACCAGAGACATAGCAGTCCAAATTTCTGGAGCATACATATCTGTTTCCTTTTTGAAATTTCAATCTTTCTAATCAGGTTGCTCCCAGGATTTTGAAGGGGTTTGCATCCTTTTGCCTCTCCTTAAACATTCCACAGGATGCAACATTCTGCAGAGATACATAACCCCTTACCTAAATAATTCCTGAATATGAACATATGTGAATACAGTAGTTATGAATAATATTGGTTGAGAGTAACAGAGACCAGAAATCTAGGTAGTTAAATCATCTCCTTGTGTATTTATTTCACTCATAAGTATATGGATAAATGCAGCCCTGAAATGACATGATAGCTGTAAGATCTTTGGACCCAAACAGCTTCTAGCTTTCTGTTCTCCATCAATAGGGTATAGACTTCAATGCATGATTCATGACAAAGTTCCAGTTACATTCAGAAAGATAATTCTGAATTCTCCCTGGTAGGAATTCCTACATCTGATTTTCATTAATTTGATCACATGACAACATCTATAGCAAAGTAAACTAGAAAATATAAAATAAACTAGAAAATCTAGAAGAAATGGATAAGTTCCTGGACACATACATCCTCTGGAGACTGAACCAGGAAGAAGGTGAATCCCTGAATAGACCAGTAACAAGTTCCGAAATTTAAGCAGTAATTAATAGCCTGCCAAACAAAAAAAAGGCCAGGAACAGACAGATTCACAGCCAAATTCTATCAGAAGTAGAAAGAGGAGCTGGTACCCTTCCTTATGAAACTATTCCAAACAACAGAAAAAGAGGGAATCCTCCATAACTCATTTTATCAGACTAGCGTCATCCTGATGCCAAAACCTGGCAAGACACACCAAAAAATGAAAGTTTCAGGCCAATATCTCTGATGAAGATCTACGCAAAAATCCTCAATAAAATACCAGCAAACCAAATTCAGCAGCACATCACAAAGCTTATGCACAACGATCAAGGTGGTTTCATCCCTGGGATGCAAGGCTGGCTCAACATCTGCAAATCAATAAATGTTATCCATGACATAATTAGAACCAATGACAAAAACCACTCATTATCTCAATAGATGCAGAAAAGGCCTTTGACAAAATTCAACAGCGCTTCATGCTAAAAACTCTCAATAAACTAAATATTGATGGAACGTAGCTCAAAAATTGATGCCACAATTGTTAAAGCTTTCCTCTGTGTGAAACCAGGATAGGATACCCAAAGAAAGGAATGCACTAGTGTCTGCAGCATATCACACTTTTAGAAAGTCTGGGGAAAATAGAAATTATGAGGATTATGGAATCATGACTA
>CAUYOR010117234.1:0-39869 GCA_963573925.1 Callimico goeldii | reverse complement strand
TGGACCCCAAACAAATTCAGTGTTTGAAATGAAGAATGCAACGGAGAGGCAGGAAGGTAGAAGTCCGCGGGGCCCTGGTAAGAGTCTGCAGTTCATCCAGAGGCAATGGGGAGCCACAGATGGCTATAGGGTGATATGGGGGGTAGAGAGGGATGTGTGAATCCACCTGATTTACCTCTGAGAAAGATCAAGGTGGGCTGGAAGATGGGCTAGAAGAAAGGAAGAACAGAAGCAGTGGCCAAGGTAGGCCAGGTGCAGTGGCTCATGCCTTTAATCCTAGCATTTTGGGAGGCTGAGGTGGGCGGATTTCTTTTTTCTTTTTTCTTTTTCTTTTTTTTTTTTTGAGAGAGGGTCTCACTCTGTTGCCAGGCACCAGGCTGGAGTGCGGTGGCACAATCTCAGCTCACTGCAACCTCCGCCTCCCAGGTTGTAGCAATTCTTCTGCCTCAGCCTCCCAAATAGCTGGAATTATAGGCACTCACTACCACACCTGGCTAATTTTTGTATTTTTAGTAGAGATAGGGTTTCACCATGTTGGTCAGGCTGGTCTCGAACTCCTGACCTGATTATCTGCCTGCCTTGGCCTCTGTTGCCCAGGCTGGAGTGCAGTGACTCTCTGCAACCTCTGCCTCCCTCCCTTCTCCTCCCAGGTTCAAGCAGTTCTCCTGCCTCCACCTCCCAAATAGTTGGGACTACAGGCACATACCACCTAAAGAGAGAAATAAGAGATGAGTTCTGGTTAAGGAAGTATGGATGAAAGAGTGTGGGTGATTATTGGGGCCAGCCCCAAAATATCTTTCATGTGAGATATTGCATTCTCTCCCTTGCCTGGTTGCAGAGGGAGGAGGGCCATCAGACTCACACTGGTCTCCGACATGAATGTTAAATGAACTTTCAGTGTGTCAGGTCAGTATGATTTCCCTAAGATAGCTGAGTGTTTTCTGACCAATGAACTGTGTACTCATTCAAAAAATGTTAAGTTCCATGTTTGTAATAGTGTCTTGCTCAATAATTTGAAAAACTTGTTTATTGCAGAACTTCTCAGAGACTCTATTTTATTTTGAAACAAAGTCTTGCTCTGTTTCCCAGGCTGGAGTGCAGTAGTATGATCTCAGATCACTGCAACTTCCACCTCCTGGGTTCAAGCAATTCTCCTCCCTCAGAGTATCTGGGACTACAGGTGTGTGCCACTGCGCCCAGCTAATTTTTGCATTTTAGCAGAGACAGGGTCTCACCATGTTGATCAGGCTGGTCTCGAACTCCTGGCCTCAGGTGATCCACCTGACTCGACCTCCCAAAGTGCTGGAATTACAGGTGTGAGTCACACACCCATCCCTCAGAGACTTTATTATTCTAACATATACTGAGAATCTTCTAGAGAGACTTGGTAGGCCCTTGTTTGACCATGGGGCCCTTTTCTGTAGCTGTCTCCTGGGAAGAACATTCTAAGGCATTCATTTGGGAGAAATGTTGCATTAGAGGTTTGCAGAGTGGTAAAGGCCTTCTGAAACTTCAGAGAGGTGCCATCACTTTGCTTCATGGCATGTCTTTGGAGGTTTCTGAGACAGTACTCAGGAATTTGGACACTGCCAAAACGGCGTTTTCCCCAGCACAGCCCTGACCCAGGAACGCTAGGGAGGGGGTTGCTGAGCAAAAACCTTTTGCTACAAAGAACTATGGATCCCAGGAAAAAAACGTGGAATCTAGCAAGACCTACACAATATTTGAAGTTGAATTTGGACTACCTGCAGATGCAAAGGAAAAGATGGAGCACAGGAATGATTTTACATGTGGTGTGATTCATGACGCTGTTCGTGTGGCCATATTGCCCTGAGGAAAAGGTGCCCTAGCCGCCAGGATTCAGTGCGTCACGGAGGGCATTCTCTAAGTCACACTCTACTGAATTACCCGATAATTCCAAACACAGCACCGCCACGGGAAAGCGCGTGGTTTAGTGAAAGCCCCTCAGCTGTCTGCCCTGCTGTTCTCCTAATGCTACAAACACCCAGCGGCATGCGGAGTGGTTGCGTGGCCGAAAAGAATGAAGAGGATCCGGAAGCTCTAGAGGAAAACGCTGGCAGATTGAGTGCTGGGAGAAGCAGATGGAGAGCCGCGGCCGCGTCCCGTCCCCAGTGTCCATGCCCGCCACCCGCACCATCAGCCCCGCCTCCTGACCCCTGCTCTGACTGATCGGTGATTGCGTAATCCTGCCGAGCGAATGTGGCCACAGACGGTCCTGACCCCACGCGGCTAGCTAGCGCGTGCACACGGCCGCACGCCGAGCACGGTGGAGCGCCAGCTGTGGGGGCGGCACGCGCCTCAAGTCCAGTCTAGTGATTGCCTTTGGCCGACTTCTTCTTCTTCGACTCCTCCCTCTGCTTCTGCTTCTTCCTCTTGCCACCTTCTTTGAATCCTAAGGAAACACGGCTTGTAAAACACGGTGCAGAACAGCACTGCTTCCCCAGTAAGAGCCAAATGTGTTTTCTAAATATCTCCCCATGTTAAGACCAAAACGCAACCAAGTGAGGTCATCTGCCTCAGCCACACCTAAACCTCGAAGCCTGAGCTGACTTTCCAAGGTGCACGTCGAGAACAGCTCGCATTATTCAGAGAACTTCGCCACCCTGCAGAGAAGTGGGCAACTCCCCCTACCCGAGTTCAGCGGCAGAGCTGGAAGCCCACCCTGGGGACGGCTACACCTCAGGGCCAGGACCCCGCCCTGGGCCCTCCTTCAGAACACGCGGGGCCTGCGCAGAGCCACGCCGACCTGTGGGGAGGGTGCCCACACATCTCCGCTCCCCCAGCGCTGGCCACACAGTGAGGCCTTTCTGCAGGCAAAGCCTTGCTGTGCACCGGCCTCATGCTTGTGGGCTCTGTGGCATCCAGCGTCAAAGTCCCATTTCTTGCTTGAGGAAAGTAACCTTGCGTCTCCCTGTTGCTGAAGTCAACGGCGGCCACTGACTGACCCAGCTGAAGCGCAGGGAGAAAGACACCCACCCTCTGAACAGTCGATGCAACGTGCCACAAATACAGGCCTGGCTGCAGCCCTGCCAAAATAGTCTCAGACTCCACGTGTGTCCACGTGGGTGCAGGAGACAGGCCTGATGTTGAGTCAGGCAACTGTCAACCGACCGACATGACTGAGCACAGGGCTCATGACCGGCAGCGGGCAGGTGGAACTGGGTCCCACATGCATGGGTCCTCAACCTGCCAGGAGGACCCTCTGAAGACCCGCACAACCTCACAAGGAGGCGGTGTGCCCCACACGGAGGAGTCTGCTCACAACCCTTCTGGGGACCCAAGACCCCACCCACACTCAGGACTTGCCCCAAAGAATCACAGCCATAGGTGGGCCAGGTACCAGGCTTCAACCAGACATCTTCCCTGCCCAGCAGACGGCCGCCACACTGACCAATATGTCACAGGGGGCAGGCCCACCCAATGTGGCTCGCACACATGCTGCACCAGTGGGGCAGACACATGTGGACTCTCAAATGTGCTGTGGCTCTCACCTCAGAGCACTGCCCGGACCCAACAGCTCTCCATGGAAGGGGACGTGCATGCAGATAGGGATGAGCCTGCAGGTCCAGTCCACACCCGCAGCCACACAACATGCCACACTCACCCACGGCCTGTGCGTGGCAGAGATGCCAGCTCAGGGTGCTTTCCATGCAAGCGGGTGCATCCTGACCGCCCCACAGGAGATACACACCAGGTGAAACACCAGGCCTTCCGTGCTGCGTGTTTAGGAGAGTGGGCCTCAGTTACGGAAAGGAACAGAGCGGGCTGCCCGCCACTGGCCGCTGTGCAGAGGCCGCCAAGGACCTGCTTCCAAAGTCAGGAGGCGGCTCTTTGGAAACGGCAGAGGAAAGGAAGCGGGAGAAGCCAGGAGATGCCCCACCTGAGGGGCGTGTGGGGAGCCTCGGGGCGAGCAAGTTTGATATTTTGAGGAGTGTATCTCAAGTGAGAGCTCATTTCCAGCCTAAAAAAAATCATGCCCTAGACCCGCCCAGGCCTGGGGGCCGCACGCCTGGCTGAGTCCTGAGTGGAAGCTTGCTCACTCCCGGGAGCTCGGACAGGACCTGCTCCACGCAGGGACCAGTCAGACGGCTGGAGGCAAAAGCAGGAGCCGTCAGCACTGCCGGGGAGGACGGGCCTCTTTCAAGAACCTTGCCCAGGACTTGCAAATCCCGCAAAAAGACGAGAGGGGGATCTTCCAGGCACCCAGAGGCCTGGCCAAGAGTCACGAGTTTTCTGTGACAAGGGGCTCCAGGGAAAACAAGACCTTCGGTGCTCAGCCCTGTCCCCTCCGAGCCTGCAGGGGTGGAGCCTTGCTCAGCCTTGTCCTTGTCACTCACCAGCACCCAGACAGCACGGGGTGGGTGAGAGAGTCGCAAACAGCCTCTGCAGAGACCAAGACCATCTGCTGTGCAATTCACTCCAGCTCCGTCCCCAACTCTGCCGCGGTTTCGCGAATCTTCCTTTGAGTCAGCTTTGTCATCTCTCAGTGAGAACTTAAGTAAAAGTCTCTGGCATGTGTTCATTATAGACTTGTATAAAAATCACGTCTGCAGATCTCTGAGGGTTACTCTGGTATCCTCATGATCTCATGGAACGATGGGAAAAAAAGAAAACAAACGAGGAAAAGCCGAGGGACGGAAGCTCCAGAAAGAGGACCCGGCAAAACAAAGGCCTCCCCTTGCCGCTTTGGGGTAAGGATTTTGTGTGGGATTCAGCAGTCAACCAGGTTCCCCCTCAGAAATGGTGTCCTGCCGGAGGATGCAAACTAGCAAAGCCATGAGGCCTGGGGACAGCGGCTCCTGCCCGTGCCATCAGTCCTGCCGGTGGCCACGGCCAGCCACAGGCCCAGGAGGAGAACAGCCCAGTTCTGAAATGAGCGTGTGGCCTGAGGCCTCTGCCGGGTGCTGTGCACTGGGCTTTCTCCACGACTCCTCCAGGGGACCGCGCCCGCACACCACATTCTTAGGGACTGGGAAGTCACAAGGACCCTCGCAGGCCAGGCTTCCAGTGGTTCAGGGATGCTACAGCTATGACCCTGCTCTATCGTGAACCTTGCAAAGACCCACTGACAGACACTGCCCCACTCCCTCCCACCTCCAGACCCTCAGCACCAGGAGTGCACAACAGACCCCGGGGGCTTTCCACCAGCCCGCTCAACACACAGGGAGTCCTTTCTAGGTGCATGCAGCCTGCAACTGCCTGTTTGCCACTCAGTGGCATGGCACAGACTAGCATGGCAAAGGCTGGCACAGCAGGCGGGCAGGCAGCTGGCCGGAGGGGCTGTGCCCACCCACGGGAAGCACCTTCCAAGGCTCTCGATGCAGAGTGCACCTTCCGTCCTCCTCAGAGTCGGCAACTGCTTCATCCGAGAAGGGCTGAAAGAGGCTAATTTTTCAAGAGAAAGTTCTATGAAGGGCAGAGGAGGGAAACCACCCCACTTCTTTTCACGTCCACAGACGTGACCTCACGACACTGCCTAGCTCCCCCACGCATGGAGATCAGCCACCATGTCCTCCTGCAGACAGGAGTGGCTGGGTCACCTCACTGCTGCAGTGAAAAGAACCAGAAGCAGCATAAATCCCTCCAACCAAGGGGAGAGTCACACCACACTGGCCCTGGGCTTTCGGATGCAGTCAGGCCGAGCCTGCACGCACAGCACATCCTCGGGCATCCCAAAACTTCTCTGGGACACTCATTTAGAGACTATGCAGCGCCCTAAGAGGTGGGAGGCGGGCAGGGCAGCCAGGAGCCCCACAGCGGGTGGGCGGGCAAACTCCACTTCACAAGGAGGCCTGACTCAAGGGGGTCTTTGGTTCTGCACCCCGAGCTGAAGAAGGCATGAGAAGGTGAAGCTGAGGAGGGTAGGGGCACACACAGCCCCGCCAGCGTGAGACCACCTGGCCTAAGCCACGGGCCTCGAGCTCTGTGCTCAAAGCTACAAAAAGGCACATGTATGGCAAAGGCAGCACCTGGCCCTGCGCAGCAGCTCACATCCTCTGCAGAGTCACACACTGTGTGCAGGGCACCGGGACCCCGTTTTAATGGTGGGGGCCTGGAACCACGGGGCGTGGGGGCTGCGGGCAAGAGGGGAGCAGAGCGAAGCCACCTCCTCCCGCCCCGCACAGCCACCCCACCCACTCAGGTCAGAACGCAGCAGCACAGGCGCCGTTTCTGTCCTCGCTGTCCTCTGGCACCCGGGGAAGTCTCACTCTGGGCCCGCTCCACGGCCTCCTCCCTTTGCACACCTGCTGCAGACGCAAGGGAGTCCCAGGGCCCGGACACCCGAGGTTGGTCCTGTTCGCCCTCCTCCTCATAGAGACCGTGGGTCGCGTGTCTGAACAGCGAGGCAGGCCGGGTTGGCTTCGGCAGGCGGAGGCCGGTGGGCTGGGCTGGCAGGGCGTTCTGGCCTCTCCGCATGCGCTCAGCAGCGAGGGCGTCCTCATCAGCCACACCTGCAAGCACAGCGGGAGAGCCATGAGTGATCGAGAGAGGCAGAGAGGGGTGGGGGGGCTGGCCGCACCATCTACACGAATCCAGCCATGTCATCTCTGTGGAGGAGAAAGAGGTTATCTCATTTCTTCACGGGCTCCACACTGGGGCCAGAATTGAATCCTTAAGGGGGAAAAGAAAGAGTCATCTGAACGTCACACCTCTCTCCCCTGAAAGAAGTGGCCCCCACCCCACCGCTTTAGCACAATCAACACGCCCCTTCCAAGAGTGTGTCCCACCGAAATCACGGTCCAGGACTAAGAAATTCATTGTCAAAATCAGCCAGCTGGGCCACCCTGAGGAAGAAAGGCACTGGGTCCACTTAGCGATTTCCTCCTCAGAGTTCATACACAGGCCCACCCACAGGGCCTGTGTCCCCAGGCGGAGCACACAGGCGACTCCCCAAGGTTCCCCTGAAACCTCATGGGTAGTGAGGTGCCAGGAAAAGTGGCCTGGGGAAGATGAAAGTGGAGATGAGGACCTCCTTATCCACACCTCCCTGCATCGCCTGGGGAGCCACGTGGCGCGCTGCTGCTCCAAACCCCGCTGAGACCTAAGCCCTTTCTTCTTCCTGCTGGAATAATCTGTGGTGCAGCAGCAGCACACAGGAGCCACACCCCCGCCCGGGGCAGGGCCATCCGGCCACTCCCAGGTGCAGGCGCAGCCGCAGCTCCAGCCCCAGCCCCCAGCACACACACCCAAGGCAGGCCGGCTCCCCAGTGCTCTGAAACTTGTGCTTCTATCCGTCTTCTGAAATACAGAAAAAGTCATCAGAAGGCCATGCATTTAAAAAAAAAGAAAGAAATATAGAAAACAATGTTTTGCCCACTGATGGATACGAGGAATAAAATAAGCAAACAATATTCAATATTGAACATTCAATAAGTTGATAATCTCCACCATGACTCTCCAAATGTCTGCGTGGCAGTTGCCACATGGACGTGAGGGAGGCGGCTGGGTCAGAGCTCCAGGAGCAGGCATGTGAGGCCACGGGTGCTGGGATTCCTCGTCCCTCTGAAGAGTCTAAAATGTGTCTAAAACGTGTCGCACCCAGTGCTTTGGACCAGAGCCCTGCACAGATGTAAAGCAAGGCAGGCCCTCCCGTCGCACAGCATGGAGTCCACCCCAGAGGCGGCCCGTACTCCTGGCTTCCCGCAAGCACGGGGAGCACCCTGCCACTGAAACATGCCCGAAACGCAACGGACTGAGATCGACCTGTGCTGTGGAGCTTCTTCAATGAAACCGGCCCATGAGCCGCTCCCAGGGCCGAGCGCCAGGCCCAGGGTCGGAGTGGAGCCTGCCCCCAGAGCTGCAATGTGGCTCACCCAGAACGGAGAACTGGCTGCGAGGTCAGAAAGGACCCTGCTCTCAGGCTCTCCCCTCAGGCCAGGGCTCCAGTCCTTAAGGACCGCAGTGCTCACCGAAGGAGGGCCCTCACTGGGTATGGAAACTCATCTCCAAAAAGTACCAAGACCTGGGCAATCTGCTGCCGCCTGTGGGTCCCCAGAGGGGAGGGCGAGTCACACCCAACCCCGAAGCTGCGGCACGGTGCCCACGGGGCTCAATCACTTCTGGAACTCAGCAAACGCAGGAAGGGGAGCAGACCTCAGACGTCGCCTTCCACCCCAGTCCTACTTCCTCACACACTAAACACATAACCGTGATTTTTGGGACCATTTAACCAAGCACGGCAAACCCAGGGTGCAAGGTTTCACAAACAACACCCCACTGCCAACAGCCGTCCCGCATGCCCTGCCGGGGGACTGCAGGACCTCTGCTGAGACGGCCGCACCAAGAGAGTGCACGCAGGTTTCTCAGCGTCACGCGGGACGGAACTGCTGAGCTGAGAGGGATCACCTGCCCGAGGCCTGCTCCTCCTCCTGGACCTCCATGTGCTCACCAGCAGGATGAAGTGGCCTGGATGCTGTCTGCGAGTCTAGACTTGAGTGAAGGAAGAGCACCCGGCACACAAGCCACACAGGCGGGTGTCATGTGCACACGGCGCTTCCTCAACGCGTCTGCGGCCGGAGGAAACGTGCCAGGGTCCCCGGACCAGGCCCAGTCACAGGCTGGGAGTGAGGCCTCTGTGACGGACACCCAGGACACACCCAGGACGCAGCTTCTCAGCAAACCAAACTGATTCCCAGCTGCCTGGACCCTTGCGGGAGAGTGGGACATGAAGGGACAGCGCTGCGAACTCACTGTTGTGTGGCAATGTGGCCCCAGACCTGACACGGAATCTCACAGGGGCCGTGTCGCCGAGACGCATCTGAGGCTCCTCTGGCCACATCTGTGGACTCTGGGCCGACCCGGCCCCCAGGACACCAAGGAGAGACTCAGCACAGGTGCTCCCAGGGTGCGGCGTCCCACCATGGAGTGAGAGAGGAGTGGAGGGCCCCATGCACACAGCAGCAAATGGCCAACCGGAACCGGCCAAGCCCGGCCGCCTCGGGAGGACTGCACCAAAGAACTGTGACTTGACTTTTAAGGATTATAATCTAATGTGGAGCATTTGAGGAAGAAATTTAAAGTTTCCGGCGTGTGACACACTGAACTGTACCCTGAACATCCATAGCCGTGAAGTCCTCCTTGGCAGGGCGACAGCCGAGCTCTGAGACCGCCGGAAGAGCTGACACTGACTGCCCAGCCACACGTCCCGGGGCCCGGGAGGTTCAGAGCCAAGCGAGAGCCGCTCACCCGCCCAACTCCACTGGGGGAAGCGGGGCAGCGTAACCCCGCACATCCCGGCTCATCCTAGGTCTGGGAAGCCCAGTCTCGCTGACAGTTGGGACTTGCCGCCTTAGCTGCCCCTGCGCCCCTGGTCCGCAGGTGAAACGCCCTTGGGTGGGTGTCCAAGGTCCCATCTTCAGAGCACTGTGATCAGCCGGGGCTGCCATCGCCTGGGGAGGGCCAGGCTGCGGGTCCAGCCTCAACCCGGGTGTCCACCGCGACAGCAGAGAAACGCACTGCCTTCAGAGCTGCTCAGGACGTTCTGCTTTACCGTCTATTTAGAAAAAGGCCCCGCTGAGACCTAAGCCTGATATTTTGCAAACAAGTACTGAAGACACCCGCAGCATCCAAAGCTCCCTGCGCCATCTCCTCAGAGGCTGAGGCCACCGGGGAGGCGGTGGCGCTCCTTCCAACCCCAGGCCGCTGCGCTGGCAGCTGCAGGCTCAGAGTGGCCCTGGAGTGACGGGGGAGGAAGGCGCAGGCTCCATGGCCATGTCCACAGGGCAGCCTGGCTCCTGCAGACGCCTGTGCCCCTGTACTCTCCAGCACAGCTCAGCAGCTCAGCCCCCACCACCATCCACAGGTCCAGGCAATGCCCAGAAGCCTCCTCCCCTCCCTCCCTCCCTCCCTCTGTGAGGAGGGCTGGGGCTGGCATGCATAGCAGGTGGATAGCAGCTACTCAGGTCTGGTCTCTGAGCAAACCCTTCTGGCCCCAGCGGCAGGACACAGTCCCCACCCAAGCCACCCACAGGGCCTGTGTCCCCAGGCGGAGCACACAGGCGACTCCCCAAGGTTCCCCTGAAACCTCATGGGTAGTGAGGTGCCAGGAAAAGTGGCTTGGGGAAGATGAAGGTGGAGATGAGGACCTCCTTATCCACACCTCCCTGCATCGCCTGGGGAGCCACGTGGCGCGCTGCTGCTCCAAACCCCCATGCCCAGTCTCCCGTAGGCACGGTGAGGTACCGCCGTGGCCAGGGAGCAGCCACCTCACGGCTGGGATGCAGAGGCGCAAGCAGGGGTCATCTGACGTCTGTCGAGAGAGACACAGTTGGTCCGAACAGGAGGACTGCCCCACTCGGCCTCGATGGTTCTAACTGTTCAAAGCCAAGGCTCCAGGCATCCTGCTGCTGTGCCCGCCCCAGCTCTGCACCCAGCACTGTCAGAGGCTCTGTTCACTACCTCACTGTCAGGCAAAGCTGTTGCCTCTGAGGTTCTAACCTGCACTGTGGACGGAGTGGCACCCCACTGCCTCCCACAGCTTTCCAGAAAACTGAAAGAGAAAGAGCGAGTGGCTGGAGAGCGGTCACGGACGGACAGACGGGCTGCAGGAGAGCCGGAATAAGCACGACCCCTCGGCCCTCGCCTCGTCCTCAACCTCCTGGTATCTCCCAGGCCAGGGTTATCCCATCTCCCTCCTGGCCACAAGAGGATCAGCCCTGAGGTTCAGGTTTAGCTGGCACAGGATGCAGCCTGGTGCAGTCTGTCAAGGTCCCAGGGCATAGTGAGCTTCACGCCGTGACACACTCTCCAACGCCCCAGGGCCTCACAGGCTGACAGGGCCACGGTGGGAACCCTGGCGTCCCCAGAGACCAAGGCAGGTGCTCCTAGGAACCCTGCACCCCAACCCTTCTGCCTCCCACTCACCACGAGGAGGAAGGAGCTGGGACTGCTGATGCTAAGAAACGCGTCTCACAGGATATGGGAGTGTCCAGACCACACTCCTGCCTGAGTCCCAGGATGGAAGCAGGTGGCATGCGCAGGGCTGAGGACACACAAACTCAGCACACTTCCCACAGCAACCCCTTCTCCCACCACAACTCCCAGGACACTCTCTCAAGTATCCGGTTAGAACTTCTGCAGCACCTGCAGTTACCCAAAACCTCCTCGTCGGATTCAGAATTCCCACACCACCTTCTCATCTCTATCCTCGCTGCTTCCCACGTGCAGGAGGCCTGGAGACAGCGCTCTGCGGGGTGTGTGCACCGAGGCGAGCCTGCCGGTCCCCCAAGGACCTGCTTCCAGGGCTCAAACACCCACCCTTCGGTTCTGAGGTTTTTGTCCTCTCCTGCGGGGAAGGGCCCAGACCACATCAGTGTGTTCACACAAGTAACTGTTACAACCACTCCTTTAAAAAACACTGCACAGGCTGGGCACAGTGGCTCGCACCTGTAATCCCAGCACTGTGAAAGGCCGAGGATCAATTGAGCCCAGGAGTTTGAGACCAGTTTAGGTTCAAGATCAGCTTTGGTAACAAAGAAAGACCCCCATCTCGCCGGGCGCAGTGGCACAGGCCAGTAATCCCAGCATTTTGGGAAGCCAAGGTGGGTGGATCACTTGAGGTCAGGAGTTCGAGACCAGCCTGGCAAACATGGTGAAACCCCATCACTACTAAAAGTACAAAAAATTAGCCGAGCGTGGTGGCGCACCTGTAATCCTAGCTACTCGGAAGGCTGAGGCATGAGAACTGCCTGAGCCTGGGAGACAGAGGTTGCAGTGAGCCAAGACCACACCATTGCACGCCAGCCTGGGTGACAGAGACCCAGCCTGGGCAACAGAGTGAGACTGTCTCAAAAAAACAAAAACCCCTGCACAGTGGGCTGAAGAGGTGTTCCTTCCTTCCCACTCTCAAGAAACAGCCAGTGCCCCTTGCTCAACACGGAGGCTCCTGGATCAGGGTGGACAGGAACGCATCGCCGTGTCTGGAGCAGCTGCTTCCGCTGGGAGTCCACAGAGGGTGCGACGCGCTTCCTCCTAAAGCCCCAGGACAAAAATAATCACTCTCCTTGGTTGCTAACTTGGGAAATGAGGTATTCAGAAAACAGAATGAATCTCGGGACCCCAAAATCACTCAGCCAGAGGGGAAAAGCAACCTGGGAACCACATGGGGCACACCTGCCTCCCGTTTTATTCCTAACGGTGGTGGCTACAGCCGGGCACGGGGCGAATGCTGTAGTCCCAGCTACTGGCGAGGCTGAGCTAGGAAGATTGCCTGACGTGAGCTCGGGAGACGGAGGTTGCTGAGAGCTGAGACTGCAGCGCTGGACTCCAGCCTGGGCAACAGGAGTGTGACCATGTCTCAAAAAAAAAAAACAAAAGCCACACACCTCCCGTACAATTTGTGCACAAAGGAATTCCTTGTGGGGCTCAAGGTCTTTACCCTAAAGCAGTTGTGTCAACAGATTACCTTCACAGGTGCAGGACAAAGGACAGAACTCAAACTCATCCCTCTGCTCCCCAGAGACAAACGCGGATCTTTTGACTTCCTCTGCCCTACTGTTTCTAAGGCACCCGTGACGCTTCTCCAGCCTCTCTCACATGTAGGCTGTGTACTCAGCTGACCAGAGACTCACTAGAATGCAATGATCTGTCTTACCGACCTATGACCCGGAAGCCCCCGACGCTGCTCCCAGCTGTCCCACCTCTCTGGAACACACATCTTGCATGACCCGGAAGCCCCCGACGCAGCTCCCAGCTGTCCCACCTCTCCGGAACACAACTCTTGCATGACCCGGAAGCCCCCGACCCCGCTCCCAGCTATCCCACCTCTCCGGAACACACATCTTGCATGACCCGGAAGCCTCCGACCCCGCTCCCAGCTGTCCCACCTCTCCGGAACACACATCTTGCATGACCCGGAAGCCTCCGACCCCGCTCCCAGCTGTCCCACCTCTCCGGAACACACGTCTTGCATGTAGGGACGCCTCATGTCTCCCTGGGATGCAAAAAACCTAGCTGTGCCCCAACCGCGTCGGCACCTGTGGTCAGGGCCACCTGAGGCTGTGTCACGGGCACGTGCTCAGCCTCCAAAAAAGCAACTTTCTATGCTGCCTGAGGCTGTCTCAGATACTTCTCGTTCACAGTACGAAGGCAGACCAGAGGCTGATGCAGAAAGCAGGTCCCTGGAGTATCTCCGTGGCCCAAGGTGACCACTGCTACGGATTCTAACAGCGCTCCGGTTTATCCAACCCGGGAAAAGTGCAGGGCCAAAGAGTGACTTACTTTCCATGAGCAACCACAGGCTGCATATTCCTTATTTGCTTTACACTGGGGCCACCCATGCACCTGTAGGCCCCCAGGATGGAAGAAACGGTTACTCCGCAATTCTCAAGCTACTTCCCACGACCCTCCCGGGACCCAGCCCCTCATGCCTGCAGAGGTGGAGGTGATATGAGCGGTCTGGCCAGCCTGCAGGGTGCTTGTCCCTGATGGAGATGGTGGTCTGCGCAGCACGACAGCGCCAAGCTCAAAGTGCCGTGGCCGGCTTGCTTCCTAACTCAAATCACACATGGCCCTGTGGCCACCACAGGCAAACCCTTCACCCCACACCTGCCCCACAGCCAGCGGGAGAGCATGGCAGGTGGTGGGGACTTAACCGTGGGCCAAGACGCTCAGCAATGGGGCTGTGCTGCACCCGCCACTGCACGGGCAGCATGGGTCCCCTTAGAAGCATGGGTCCCCTTGGCAGGGGTGCGGGTCAGGGAAGAAGAGGCGCCTTCCCTGTGCTTCCACTGTCCTCATCTTTATACTTATAATTACGACCCGCCTGGGATCCCAGCACTCTGGGAGGCCAAGTGGAGAGGATCACTTGGGTCCAGGAGTTCAAGACCAGCCTGGGAATCATAGGGAGACCCCATCGCTACAAAAAACAAGAAAATACAGGCTGGCGCAGTAACTCATGCCTGTAATGCCAGCACTCTGGGAGGCCAAGGTGGGCAGATCGCAGGTCAAGAGTTCGAGACCAGACTGACCGGCCTGGAGAAACCCTGTCTCTACTAAAAATACAAAAATTAGCTGGGCAAAACTTAGCTGGGCGTGGTGGCGCTTGCCTATAATGCCAGCTACTCAGGAGGCTGGGCAGGAGAACTGCTTGAACCCGGGAGGTGGAGGTTGCAGCAAGCCAAGATCGCACCACTCCAGTCTGGGCAACAAAAGCAAAACTCCGTCTCAAAAAAATAAGAAAATATGAGAATGAAACCCAGCTATCAAAGCTGAGTATGGCAGAGCACACAACAGCAGCCTGAAGAAGCGAAGCCACAGAAAGCAGACACGCTCCCTGTCACAGCAACCGAGGAAGCAGGAGTCGCCAAGGCCTTCTGCTAAGATAAGGAGCCTACGGGATCCCACATCCAGGAAGATCTGCCTCTGGAACGCGGACAGCAGGCGGGGCACTGGCCCGGTCTGAGAAGGGTGTGTGGAGACTGTGGCAGGAGGGCTGGGCTGCAGAGCTGGGGCGTGCTCACGCCTTCTTGGTTCATTTCCCGCCTTGGTTGCTAATAGGCAGGGATTTCCTTCACGTGCAATGCTTCACGTCACAGCTCTCTCCCCTCAGTTCCACTCCCCTCACTGGATACATTTTTTTTTCTTTTAATAAGAGACGGGGTCTCGCTACATTGCCCAGGCTGGAGTGCAGTGGCTACTCACAGGCATGATCCCACTACTGATCAGCACGGGAGTTTTGACCTGCTGCTGTTTCCATCCTGGGCCGGTTCACCCCTCCTTAGGCAACCTGGTGGTCCCCCGCTCCCAGGAGGTCACCATATTGATGCCAAACTGAGTGCGGACCCGATCGGCATAGCGCACTACAGCCCAGAATTCCTGGGTTCCTCCTCCCACCCCAGCCTCCAGAGTAGCTGCGACTACAGGCACGCGCCACCACGACACATTTTCACACCTGACTTACTTCCCCTGATACAGGCTGAACTGTGTCCCCCAGAACTCACCCGTGACTTCAAATCTACATTCACTTAAAAACTGCTACACACACCATATGAACAGGTCTCTGTGCTCTTGCCATCCCTTAAGAAATATAAATTAGGCCAGGTGCGGTGGCTCCCGCCTGTAATCCCAGCACTTTGGATCACCTGCGGTCAAGAGTTCAAGACCAGCCTGGCCAAGATGGTGAAACCCTGTGTCTACTAAAAATACAAAAATTAGCCGGGCATGGTGGCACACACCTGTCGTCCCAGCTACTAGGGAGGCTGACACAGAAGAATCGTTTGAACCTGGGAGGCAGAGGTTGCAGTGAGCTGAGATTGCGCCACTGCACTCCACTGTGGGTAGCAGAGTGAGACTCCATCTCAAAAAAAAAAAAAAAATATATATATATATATATCATATATATATAACTCATTTATGCAACTGAAGGGCTCTGACTGCCTGCAATCCTTTGATCCAGGAGGAGGAGCCCAGGTCACTGTAAGCCCTGCAGGAGGGGAGGGGCTCATGGTGGGCCTGAGTGACAGGAGGCAAGGAGGCTAATGGCATCCAGCACTATCGGAACCAGGGTTTCCGCACAGGGGGGACCACAGTGGCTGGGTCCCTCTCAGGAGCGGGTTTACCTCACCTCCCCCCTTAAGACGGGAAGGGGTCATCAAACCTTTTCAGCTTCCTGGAAATCCTGAGTCAGGGGTCACAGCCACACACACAGAAACAGCCAAGGGCTGGCCAGGGCAGGGGCTCCGGCCCCATCTGCTCTCCGTGCCTCTGTGACCTAAAGCTGGTGCCTAGGCCCCTCTGCGGGGTTCAGTGACCAACTCACTTCCATAGATCCTTCTATGGCCCCACTCACATCTCATCTACCCACATTCCCGCGAGTGGAGGCCGCCAGCTGCCTCATGACCTGTGACTCATCAACACCCTCGACTTCCACCCGCGCTTCATCCCAGACCCACAGCTGACACCCGCCAGGTAGCCCCAAGAGCCCAAGGGGTGAGCCTGGTGAGGAGACACAGACCATCAGCAACAAAGGCCAAAAGACAAAGGTACTCCCAGCGCCAAGAACTTAAGACACAGCCCACCCGAGGCTCAAGTGCCCCTTCTCATCAGCTGTTCCTGCCAAGTTTAGGGTCCACCTTTCCAGTGACCCCTAACGGGAGGAGGACCACAATGGAACTGATGGGCACACCGAGGAGAAGAGCCCGGTGCCAGCGAGAGCTCTCCACCAGCAGGCCTGCTGCAGAGCCTGCGTCACAGCGCACCACACGTGAGCTGCCCACGAAGGCGTGGGACACGGGCATCCCAGCACCTCACACTCAGGCTTCCCTAGAACTTGCCTTCCCTTTACTGAAGTGCACAGAGAAGCAAAAACCAGGCAAAACCAGCTATATTAAAGCCTTGAGTGATCATCTACTTCATGTTCTGGCTTTACAAGGTGGTACAAAACACCGCACTTTCCCCAACTAAACAAAAACTCTGAATACCTGCATCATCAATGTAACACATGCTGATGTTCGCCTGAAATACAGGCCGGGCGCGGTGGCTCACACCTGCAATCCCAGCACTTTGGGAGGCCGAGGCAGGCGGATCACCTGAAATCAGGATTTTGAGGCCAACATGGTGAAACCTCGTCTCTACTAAAAGTACAAAAATTAGCCGGGAATGGTGGCAGGCACAGGTAGTCCCAACTACTCAGGAGGCTGAGGTAGGAGAATCACTTGAACCCGGGTGCAGAGGTTGCGGTGAGCTGAGATCATGTCACTGCACTCCAGCCTGGACGACAGAGCAAGACTCCATCTCCAGACAGACAGGCACACACACACACAGCTCAGCAAGAGGGATATGTGATGGCACTGGTGCGAGAGCACATGGCCTGCTCCACACCAGGCTAACCTGTGCCACCATCCAGCCCCGAGCGCTGCAGGCAGCTGTAGCTCAGTGGCAAGGAAACAAACATGGATCACACACTGAAAATGCCAGCCTAACCTTACGCAACCCTGCGCTGGCTGTGGACCACCACTGGCCAGAATGTCCTCCTGAGGTCAGGGCTGTGCTTTAGCACCAAGTGGAGGCAGGGCCACTTTCCTGGCACCTACTCATCAGGAGGGAAAGACCTCCCTCCCAGGCATGAGTGTCACCAGACGGGTGGGGGTGGGGGTGGGGGTGGGGGCGCCACATGGACCCGTGCTGCAAAAGCTGCTCAGAATGTTCCCGTCAAGCAACCTGACTTGTGCAAGATCTCACACACAAACAGCCCCCAACAGACCTGTCAGCGGGACTTACACAAACATCCTTAAGAAAAAATCAGCTCAACTTTCTCACAAACTAACCTAACATTCCCCAAATTAAAACCAGAAAGAGTACTCAGGGCCATTCAGTCCCATCCTCCTACAGCAACCTCACTTTCTGAAAGCCAAACATTGTTTAGTCTTTCTACACAGCCTTTTAAAACTTTCCATGTAAGGCCAGGCGCGGTGGCTCATGCCTGTAATCCCAGCACTTTGGGAGGCCGAGGCGGGTGGATCACGAGGTCAAGAGATCGAGACCATCCTGGTCAACAAGGTGAAACCTGGTCTCTAAAATTACAAAATTAGCTGGACATGGTAGTACACGCCTGTAGTCCCAGCTACTAGGGAGGTTGAGGCAGGAGAATTGCTTGAACCCAGAAGGCGGAGGTTGCGGTGAGCCGAGATCGTGCCATTGCACTCCAGTCTGGGTAACAACAGCGAAACTCCGTCTCAAAAAAAAAAAAAAAACTTTCCATGTAATACCAGTAATTACTCTTTGAAAATTTACCACTAATTGTTTAAACAATTTTAGTTCGGCAATTTGTACTAAAACGGCAACACACATTAGTTGTAGAAAAAAACAAGTCACTTCTAATTCTACAGCCCATAGATAATTTACTGTCTGGGTAGAATTTCTGCTTCTTCCTGTGTGCGAATTAAATATTAAACCTTATAAATTACTAAAATGGGGGCCGGTCACAACAGTTCAAGTTTCTTTTTACTAGGGGAACTAAATATACCAGAAAACATCCTGCTCTGTAACCGCAAGCTAAATAAAATTCAAAAACAAAAACAAGATCTGCCAGCGTTCCCGCTCCCTCTGCCCGCCCCCTCCCCCTTCCAGTGAAAAACACACTGAAATCACGGAGAAGCTATCAGAGGAATGTTCGCAGCTGCCGCCGGCATGAGCACTGCAGCAAAGCTCCAGCTCCTTCCCCAGATGGAGTCTAACGCAGCGCAGGAGCCTGGCTGGCAACACAGATGAAAGCTAACTCCTGCACATAAAACACACTTTTCCCAAATATGCACAATCCACGAGGCCCTGGGGAGACTGCTGCTTTCCTTGGCTCTTTTAAGAGAAAGGGGGGTTAGTCCCTACTTAACACAGATTAGGAATACCACTCACTCACTGCAAATTATTCAACACCCAAAATCACACACCTGGCCCATCAGAAGATGGGCTCATTCCAACATGTAACGTGTGGCAGCCCCTGCTCTCGCTCCTAGGGAGCTCAGGGTGGACAGACGCCAAACGACGAGGCAAGGCCGGTGCAGTCTGCCCACACTGTGCCAGTACGAAGGCCCATGGAACAGCCCTGGGAACGGCAGACCCCTATCTGCTGGGGAAACGCGAGGCACCTCTTCAAAACAGGGCGGGGCAGGCACCAAGGCTGAACAGTTTTGTTTTGTTTAGAGACGGAGTCTGGCTCTGTCACCTAGACTGGAGTGCAGCGGTGCCATCTCAGCTCACAGCAACCTCCGCCTCCTCGCAGGTTCAGGTAATCCTGCCTCGGCCTTCCGAGTAGCTGGGATTGCAGGTGTGGGCCACCACGCCAAGGCTCCTGAACAGTTTTAAACAGGAGATGGCTTCTGCCAGCCATGTTATGGGCTAGTGATATGGCAGCTGAATGGAGGAGGAAGGGCAGAGGTCGGTGAGAGTAGGTGCCACAGTGAACCCCGCATTGCTGCTTATGTAGAGGTGGCGTCAGGGAATGAAGATGTGAAGGTCGGTTTGGGAAGTGAGAGTGCATTAGCCAAGTGCACAGGGACACGCCCAGGGTCCGGCTGGGAGAGGGACGCTGGCGCTGGCCACAGGTACACTAGAGGAAATGCGAGCACAGACCAAGGCTGAGGCCAGAGTATCCTGCTGCATTCCCCCAACAGAAGAGGCTCGTGAAGCACTGTCAGCCAAAGGACACAAGATTCCCAGCAACCCTGGTGGGGTCGGCATCCCCACTAGTGCCAGAGCTTACACCACCACCACAGCAACACAGGGGTGCCCCAGCAACACAGGGGTGCCACAGCACCGGCAGGACACCGTTCACCCGCACCACCCTCTCCCTGGCTGGACAGCCTTGACTGGGTCTGGCTCTTCAGTGGCTCGTAGGGGCTGGGGCACAACAGACATTGAAGGAGACACCAAATGCTTGTGTGAGGGGGCAGCCATGTGTCGTCAGTTTCACTACGGTGCAGCTTAGCAACGTCCCAGGAAGCACGCAGCTCCGGTCACCCCTTGAGGGGTGGCAATGGATGCACGGGGCTGGTTTCACACGGGCTTCATGGGGACAGCCACAGCACAGCACCCTGGATGGCCTCGATTCCACGCACACGCCACGTGTACACGTTCACATCGGTGAGGGGACGTGGACAGCATCCACTCACCGAGTGGTGAGGATCATCCCAGAAGGGCCTAGAGGGAGGTACATCCAGCTACCACTGGCATCATGTCCCCTGGCAGGTTTGGGAAATGAAAAGCAATGAAAGCACACTGTGGCAGAGGCCTTCCCTTCTAGAAAAGGAGGCGGGCGGTGGCGGTTCACACCTGAAAAGGCCGAGACTTGCACTGTCTGAAGTTCCTCGGTCTCGGAAGCGGCTTCCCTTTGATTTGCGTTCATTTCTCAAAAGACACAATACTCAGACAAAGAGGCTCCAGGTCAGTTTTGAAACAAAGCCCGAAACCACAGCCTTTGGTCATGTTTTACTATGGACAGAGCTGTGGTCCACGGTGTACCCCAGAGGGCAGCAGAGAAGCGGACTCAGGGTATACCATGGCCTCACCCCACAAGGCCGGGCCTCCTGGGACCCCTCTCTCCCTGCGGCCTCGGGCTGCCTGTGTTCGCAGCTAAGAGCGTGGTGCTGGCTGGGGTGCCTGGGCTTTGTTGGAGGCGGAGAGAGTAAAAGTCTTCAGTTCCCTCTTTCCAGCTGCCCGTAAGTCCAAGTGTGATTTTGATTCAAGGAACTATTTACAAATGGAACCCTGGGCACCTAAGCGTCCTCAAGAAACACCCTGAGACTGCACGCTCCTCGGTCTTCGGGGAGGCGCTGGAGAAATCTGTTACTCGCTTTTATCAAGATAGACAAAAGGCAACATAAGTCATCATTAAACTAAATCTTGAAAAGGAACACAGGGCTCACGCCAGCAACCCCAGCACCTTGGGAGGCTGAGGCAGCGAACTGCCTGAGGTCAGGAGTTCAGGGTCAGCCTGGGCAATATGCTAAAATTCCATCTCTACTAAAAATACAAAAGATGAGCCGGGTATGGTGGCACACACCAGTCGTCCCAGCTATTCAGGAGGCTGAGGCATGAGAATCGCCTGAACCTGGGAGATGGAGAGGCTGCAGTGAGACGAGTTCACTTCACTGCAAACGAAGAAAACAAAACAAAACAAAACCAGTAGGCCAGGTGCAGCAGCTCACGCCTGTAATCCCAGCAATTTGGGAGGCGAGGCCAAGGCAGGTGGATCACTTGAGGTCAGGAGTTCGAGACCAGCCTGGCCAACATGGTGAAATCCTGTGTTTACTAAAAATAACAACAAAAAAAAAGAAACTGGCCAGGCCTGGTGGCACAGACCTATAATCCCAGCTATGTGGGAGGCAGAGGTTGCAGTGAGCTGACATGGCGCCACTGCACTCCAGCTTGAGTGACAGAAAGCAATTCCATCAAAAAAATAATAATAATAATCGGGACCATCCTGGTCAACATGGTGAAACCCCGTCTCTACTAAAAATACAAAATTAGCTGGGCATGGTGGCGCACGCCTGTAGTCCCAACTACTTGGGAGGCTGAGGCAGGAGAATTGCTTGAACCCAGGAGACGGAGGTTGCGGTGAGCCTAGATCACGCCATTGCACTCCAGCCTGGGTAACAAGAGCGAAACTCCGTCTCAAAAAAAAAAAAAAAAAGAATGTTGTGGCTTTTGTAGACTCACATATTCATATTGTATTTTCCTGAAGCCATCTAAAGCTTATTCCACATAAAATGTAATGACAAGTCATTCTAGTTTCTTCTCAGAGTTCCTCAGTCTTCCCATCAGGGACTTCCAGAAGAAGGCATAAATCACTGTAGAACTCAACCTCCAGCTGCCTCTCCTGAAGCTCCTCAGAGCTGAGAAGACCCGAGCTCAGGAGCCCAAAGCTAAGCTCCAGCTCCAGCTCCTGCTCCTGCACCAAAAACAGAAGCGTCCCATGCAATTCTGTTTAATAGAAAGACAAAAGGACGGTGGGGCACGGTGGCTCACACGTGTAATCCCAGCAATTTGGAAGCCCCAGGCAGGCAAGATCTTGAGGTCAGGAGTTCGAGACCAGACTGGCTAACATGATGAAACCCCATCACTACTAAAAATACAAAAATTAGCCGGGCGTGGTGGCACACAGCTGTAATCCCAGCTATTTGGGAGGCTGAGGCAGGAGAATCACTTGAACCAGGGAGGCAAAGGTTGCAGTGAGCCAAGATTGCACCATTGCACTCCAGCCTGGACGACAGAGTGAGACTCTGTCTCAAAAAAAAATAAAATGAAATAAATCTTTTAAAAAAAGACAAAAGCAGAACTAGGTATGTTGAAAGTCAAACAACAGAGGAAATGACGGATTTGTGCTGAGCTTTGCATTCACTTGTTATTGCTTTAACTACACTCAGTGGCCAGATATGCCCATCACCAAGTCCCTGCTCCCCAAAACGCGGCCCAGAAAACACAGTGCTCTGGCATACACTTTCAGCCCTGGTAATACCAGATGGGGAAGACAAACAGCTAACTCTCTGCTTTCTGGGGTTCCCCTCCCCTCCCCCAGCCACAGGGTCTTGCTCTGTTGCCCAGGCTGCAGTGCAGAGTGGTGCAATCTTGGCTTACTGCAGCCTCGACCTCCCCCAGCTCAAGCACTCCTTGCACCTCAGCCTCCTAAGCAGCTGGGACTAGAGACATGCACCCCCCACACCTGGCTAATTTTTTCTATTCTTTGTGGAGAGAGTCTCACCACGTTGCCCTGGCTGAGCTCAAGCCATCTTCGGGCCGAGTGGCTCAGCCTCCCAAAGTGCTGGAATTAGAGGATAAGCCACCACATCTGGCCCACTTTCTGTATGGCTCTAAGCTCACACCTGAGAGGCGGAGACGGAATCTGCTCTTGTGATATGTGGCTTCTCCTTTGAGGGAGGGAAATCACATCAGTCCTTAACAGGGTAAATTCCAATAAACTTCCTCCCCAAAAATGCCGCAGGCAAGCAAATCATTAAAAATTAAACCACACTACTTAGTGGAAAACAAATTGCCCATATAGGAGGAAAAAGTGAGGCCACCTCAAACAGATGTTCCAGAAACCAATTTTTTTTTTTTTTTGAGACAGGGTCTCACTCCATCACCCATGCTGGAATGCAGTAGTGCAATCATGGCTCACTATAGCCTTGACCTTCAGGCCTCAAGTGATCAGCCCACTTGGCCACTCAAAGTGCTGGAGTTACAGGCATCAGCCACCATGACTGGACTTAAAACATATTTTAAGAAGGTAGATATACAGAGGCAGCATTTCTTAACCAAGATAAAAATGTTTTACAAGTCGAACAAGTGCTGCAATGAATATTCTGCAGATGCACAACTAACCCAGGGAACAGGAAGAAAAACTGAGCATAAGATTTATATATTGTATTAGAAAACTTCTTTTGAGAAAGTAAACCAAGAGGAAAACACTTGAAAGCCTTACATAAAAAGGACGAAGACTGAGAACGCATCATCACTGACCTCAAAACAGCATGGAGACTTCCAGCGAAAACACAAACGGTCAAACTGACATAGAAGAAAAACCCTCAGCAAAGCAGCTTAGGAAGAGATAATCAAAGCTTTCTGAGAGGCTCCGAATGTTACCAACACAAAGCAACGGTAACTGTTTGAGGCGGCTCTCCCATTCACCCCGTTCTGACCATCCCCACTGCACACACGCACCGCACAAAGCATATAACTCCTATCAAGAATTTAAAAACATTGTTAATGAGTAAAAAGTACCAGGAACTAGGAAACATGCCAGGAACAAAAGGCTTCACAGGCAGCTGAACCTGGGGCTGGGGTAGGCAGGGCACTGAGGCTCCCAACTCAGCAGCAAGATCACAGGGCCAGGAACCTCGCCCTCCATCCAGACAATGTGAAACCCAAAGCCAAATCAAGGTACAAGAGAACCCAGCATTGCCATGTAGAGGAATTTTCAGTCATAAATACAGTAATCTTTCTCAGAAAGCAAGAGCGAAATCACACAGTAAAATACTAAAATCAGCCTGCTGGAAAACGAGACAAAAATACCTGTATCAACGATAAGAAAAATAAGGGTAGGCCAGGCACTGTGGCTCACACCTATAATCCCAGCACTTTGGGAGGCTGAGGTGTGCAGATCACCTGACGTCTGGAGATTCAGACAATCTTGCCAATATAGTGAAAATCCATCTCTACTAAAAATAAAAAAACAAACACACACTTAGCTGGGTGTAGCAGCACACGCCTGTAATCCCAGCTTCTCGGGAGGCTGAGGCAGAATCGCTTTAACGGGGAAGGTGAAGGTTGCAGTGAGTCAAGATCATGCCACTGCACTCCGGCCTGGCAACAGAGCTATACTCCGTCTCAAAAAAAAAAAAAAAAAAGTAAAAATGAGAAAAGTTAATAGAACTTTCCAGTTATAAAAAATATGACATTCCAATTCTTTTTAAAATAAGAATGGGCCAGGTGCAGTGGATCAGAGGCCAAGGCGGACAGATCACTTGAGGTCAGCCTGGCCAACACAGTGAAACCCCGTCTCTACTAAAAATTACAAAAAAATTAGCTGGGTGTGGTGGCAGGTGCATGTAATCCCAGCTACTCAGGAGGCTAAAGTAGGAAAATCGCTGAACCCAGGAGGCAGAGGCTGCAGTGAGCCAAGATCACACAACTGCACTCCAGCCTGGGCAACACAGCGAGACGCTATCTCAAAACAAATAACAATAAAATAAAAAGAGAATAATGCCAGACTGAAGTGATGAGGTAAAAAGCAATGTAAGGCATACCAACTTCCTGGTTTTCCATGACCAGTCAGAAAAGAAAGCACACACAGGGCACTCCCGGCTCCACGGAGCAACACATTTAACCAATGTGCACACCTACATGTTAAGACAGCACTTTACAGCTGTACGTAAAACACAATGTCAGTCCAGTCGGCCACGTGGCTCTCGGGTGTCAAAGGCTCTCCCAAATCTGCATGAGGCGTTCCTCACGCTGACTGCACCTTTCATTCGAAAGCTTGATGAAGACTGGCCTAGCTAAGCTATGAGCTGCGCTTCCAGATACACTGCCATCCATGAAGTGTGCAAGAGGCCAGACGCTGACCAGAGGCCCGCAGAAACGCAGTGGGCAACGTGGGCAAGTCTGGGACAAAGCTGGCTGTTTTCGACACAGACCACCATTCCAAGTGAATAAAAGTAAATGCACACAGGAGTACAAAATAAAAATACGGGGCAGTTCCATAACAGACAAGCGTCCACGTAAATAAGACTGCCACACAGCGCATCAGATCAACAAAAGAAAAATAGAAAAATAACCCACTTTCAACACAGCAGGCCAAGGACTAACCAACCAGCATGTAAAGGACTCCTGTAAAATCAAGACAATAAGGCCACAAAAAAGGAGGCACACGCAGGTCACACAAGATGCCAAGGTGCACATTTCGGAACTGTTGACAAACAATACAGTGTTAGAGTATCGGCAAGTGTGAGCCCAACGGGAATACTGTTGACAGGCGAATACTCGATCTAAGAAATCATTTATGACTATCAATTTTACTTGGAGACAGGGTCTCCTCGTTGCCCAGGCTGGAGTGCAGTGGCACGATCACAGCTCACTGCAACCTCACATGCCTGGCTCAACTGATCCTCCCACCTCAGCCTCCTGAGTAACTGGGACCACAAGCGCACACCAGCAAGTCCAGCTAATTTTTTTATTTTTTATACAGAGGTGATTTTGCCATGTTGCCCAGGCTGGTCTTGAACTCCAAGGCTCAAGCAATCAGCCCACCTCAGCCTCCCAGGGCACTGGGATTTCAGGTATGAGCCACTGCACCTGGCGATTTAACTGATTTTCAGCGCACATTTCTCAAGCCAATTATTCAACTTCTAGGCACCTAATTTAACAAACTACTCCTTTTGTGTAAGATTGTACACAAATACCTTAACTATTACGTGGAAAAGAACACCAGCACTTTGCCAGGGTCCGCGTGAAACCTGGGCTGAGACCCAGAGGGTGCTAACCGCCAGCAGGCACCAGCCATGGATAGGGACCACTCATGACATGCACAGACCACAACTGAGAGAAACTTGTCTTCCCTGCTTGGCAGGGACTGGCAGGGAAGGCTCAGCCCCCAGTGCCCACTGCAGGAGGCCGTGTCCAATGCCAACGCAGGGACCCTTGACCCATGGGCATTGAAAGATCCAGCTGAAGACTCGTAGAAAAGGGCAGTTTCTCATTCCGCTTCAGGATCTGACTTTCTCAGACGCCTGGCACTACATAAAGTGCCCTGGAGTTTTTTAGGTAAGAGGTTACCTTGCTTAAAGCTGATGATCAGCAAGGTTCTCAATGTGCGGAGATGCACGTAAGAAATGTGTCTCACGCAGGCTGCAAACTCACATGGATCCCTGACAAGCGCACCTCGAGCTTCTGCTCTGACTACTGTTCCTACCAGCAATATCCTGACATCTAGCGTAAAATGCTCTGGGCTAGGTCTGGGGACTCATGCCTGAAAAGTGGCAAACACTCAAGTCCAGGAGTTCAAGCCAGCCTGGGCAACGTGGCAAAACCTCGTCTCTACTAAAAATGTAAAAATGTTAGCCAGGGGTTGTGTCACACACCTGTAGTAACTTGGGGGCTGGCGAGCAGTGGTGCAATCACGGCTCACTGTAGACTTGAACTCCTGGGCACAAGCATTCCTGCCACCCCAGGTTTCTCGGAGCCCTGGCACCATGTAAAGCAGCCCTAGGAGTTTTTTTTTTTTGCTAAGAGCGAAACCTGGTCCAAAAAATAAGTAAAATATAAAACAGAGGAATGAATGAATGAATGAATGAAGGCTCCAGGCCTCAGAAGCCTCGCCTCCCCACAAGCCATTAGCAATTCGACCCTGCCCTTGGGCTCAGCACTTGCCAACTCAGGGCAGCTCGGAGAAGACAGAGAAGAAGATCACCTCTCAGAGCTCCTAGCACAACGCTGACCACCGACAAGAATTACTGCCTTCCCAGGACCTGCCTTCCTGTGGGGTTGCCCTCCAGGGCAGGAATCCTATCCAAATCAGGGTACAGGGAAAAGCACAGTCAGGGGTCTCCCGAGTCTGCAACTTACCCCGGTCACAAAGGTCAGAGTCGAGTTCTTAGTGAACAGTTAGGTAAGACCGACTGACACCCTGCAAAAAGGCAGTAAATATGGACCATGACACAGAAGCCAGGCCTTCTGAAACCCAATCATAAACTCTGCCGTCTCTGGAAATCAGGGACATCTAGATTTCTAACAGAGGAAGAGCTGCCATGACAGGAAGACTAAATAACTTGGCCAAGTGACAGCCTTCAGTCTATCCCATTTCAACCACTGGTCATACTGTAGTACCAAGGTCTACATCCTAGAACAGCTAGGAACACCATATTCAAAGGCCTGGAAACCAAGACCCCAAACGTAAAACGATCTTTAAAATAACAAACGGCAGTGGGTTATGTAGTTCAGCCCTCTCTAGACACTACAATATCAACTCAACATAACTTTGTGCTTGAAAACCTCCAGAAATAAAAACATCTGCCTCCGTTCTGTTACTGAACATGCTAATGGCTAAATTTCAACACCACTGCCAATCAACAGCAGGTAACATGCCAAGTACTTATTGCTGTTGAATCCTCTGCAAACAAAAATGTTTCTAATTAATTCTATGGTGCTTAGAAGAAAAACAAGATCAGTATTCCCTGGAGAGAGAAACGATAGCTAGAAGGTAATCAAAACAGAGTAAGCAGGCATTTTTAAAGCTTTAATTAATAAAGAGAAATGAATATTGACTGGAAAGACACCCACCCCACAATGGTCCTCAAGCATTACCACGTTGTAAGGAACACTTCCTTCAGCACACTAGGTGCACAGCTAAGTTTAGCAAATGTTGACGCTAACTCTACCCGCCTCTAAAGTCTTCTCGTTGAAGAACTTCCAAGAGGAAGGATGAATAGCCCATGATGCCACTGTTGACAGCTTCCACAGATAATTTAAAACCCTTCCTGAGTCTCCAACTACAAGGAATATGAAAACACGGTAGAGATGAATGACAAAAATAGAGATTACTGAGCCCTCCAGACAAAAAGATGCCAAAGAGGGACGAAAAAACTACACTGTAGGTACAACATCCACTGCTTGGGTGAACTAGCATCTCAGGGTTCACCACGATCTAATGCACGATGACACCAAAGATCGCTTACTTAAAAGCTACTAAAACATTTTTTTAAATAAAGAATTTCAAAATAAAACTTAAAAAATCATCCCGAACAGGCAAGTTACACACAACGGAACACAGCAGACAGGACACTGGTCTGGATGGGACCACATGGGCTGCGCACACGCACATACCCACCGCCGTTTACAAAGGAGCGTTCATTCAGCTTCCTATTCTCAAAGGCACTCAACACTAGAGACTGTCGAATTTACGAAAAACTGTAATTTACATTAAACGCTATTACTCTCCCAAGTCATCACTTACTTAAGTGACACTATCAATGCTCAAAGCAGTTTCCTAACTTTTCAAAGCTGCTCTCATGCACACTTAGACTGAATTACCTAGGAGTAACTTAATAAGGTTTAAAAATCAAAGGTGTAAGATTTGAGAGCAACAAATATGTTTCCTATTCTATTACTAACTGTATAAAATTACACCTCTATGAATGGAAGAACAGAATAAAACTTTCTCAGCCAGGCATGGTGGCTCACGCCTGTATTCCCGGTACTGGGAGGCAGAGGTGGGCGGATCACTTGAGGTGTCAGGAGTTCCAGACCAGCCTGGACAACACAGTAAAACCTTGTTTCTAATGAAAATACAAAAATTAGCCGGGTGTGGCAGCACACACCTATAACCTCAGTTACTCGGTAGGCTGAGGCAGGAGAACCGCTTGAACCCGGGAGGCAGAGTTATAGCAGAGGTTACAATGAGTCAAGATCACGCCACTGCACTCCAGCCTGGGTGACAGAGCAAGACTCCTTCAAAAAATTTAAAAAAAAAAAAAAAAAGTGATTTTCTCAAATACAAATGAATGCTCTCTCCCCCTCAAAAGTTTCACCAAAAAGATACCTTAGGAGTCAAATGCATTTTACCAGTAACATCATGTTGAGCCTACAGACTTGCATAAAACACTCCACAAAGTCTAGAGCATCCAAATGTGTTTGAAAATTCTGTGGTCCCAAAGCTATGGCAAACTTCTTCCTAGTTTACTTCAACAATTATGGGATAGACAAGACTTTTCATTTTTTACGTATTTTCTGGATGTCTCGAGGCTGCTGCACTGACTTATCCCACGCACTAATGAAAAATATAAAACCTGAAGTCCAGAGCATCTACCTGAACTTCTCATTTAGTAACAAAGAAGCCACCTGTCCAGGACGCTCTATAATCCTCCGATCCTAGTTGTGAGGTGAGATTTACCACACTAGAGGGCGCTTCCCGTTTTCCTGCATGTGCCATGGCTGCATACCTACCTCATCCAGAGGCCAAGTGCCGCATGATACAACACAGACAAGCACATCATTCGTGTTCCTCTTGTACTTCAACTGTCCCCAAATACTCAACTGGTGCTATGCTGTTTTGAGCACCTATGAAATTCCTTACATTTCTTATTTTGGGTGACAGCACATCAGGTTCCTTAGAGGCTCTGGCATATCCTGAGCAATCTGTGCCCTCCTGCTATGCCAGCACGGACGTGCTGTTGTCAGGGCAATGTCCATCCTTCTAGTAGCTTTCACACTGTTTAGCTCCAAAACAAAACAGAGTTTTTAAAATGCAAAGTCTAGTTCAAAATTCACTATGGCTAGAATTCTAATTACTAATGGTAATCATGAAAGATACTACAAACTGAGAAACAAAAGAAATACCTTTATTTTTGCTCACTCCTAAATCATTCCATGACTGTACCATACATACTGTCCATTAAGTGTTTTTTGTTTGTTTTGAGAGACAGAGTCTCCCTCTGTCACCAGGCTGGAGTGCAGTGGCATGATCTCGGCTCACTGCAACCTCTGCCTCCCGGGTTCAAGCAGTTCTGCTTCTGCCTCCTGAGTAGCTGGGATTAGAGGCGCCCACCACCACACCCAGCTAATGTTTGTATTTTTAGCAGAGATGGCTCACCATCTTCATCAGGCTGGTCTCGGCCTCCCAAAGCGCTGAGATTACAGGAGTGACCCATCGCACCTCACTCCATGAGTGATCTTACATCAAACCCTAAACCTAGAACACACTTTAAGGGTGAAAATTACACAGTGGTTTCTTCCCACCCCTGTAGAAATGTCAACTGTAATTAAATGTTTGATCGATTGCTAAACAGCAACTTACAAAATGAAAATCTTCATATACTCCAAATATACTGAACAAAATGTCTACATGTAACTGAGGTGTGGCATCCACCCGAATGAACATCACAAAACACTATGGAAGTCACACTAGGGAAGCCCAGGCACAAATCACACACGGACACAAGAAGGCTCCAGATCCCACTCAGGAAGAATGCACCAACACATTCGAATTTATTTTCTTTTCTTTTTTTTTTTTTTTTTTTTTTTAAGCAAATGACAAAGACCCAGTTTACCAGCTTTACTTTTTTAAACCTAAGCTTAACATTACATATTTAAACAATTGTCAAAACTTACTAAGTTGCCAGCATTCATGCACAACTAGAAAACATCCGTAATTTATATTAAACCAGAAATGTATTACCATTAATGCATTAATATCCTTCACTACTAAATACTGAAAAAAATGGAAATTATTTCTGTAGAAGATTCGTCCTGGCCATGTTAACTTCACAGCAGGCCGACGCTAGGTGGTTCACATTTCAGACACAGTGAAAAGCAGGTCCATGCTGGTGTTAGTGTACAATCTTGTCCTACACTAAAGAGTCAAGACTCACCTTGGAGTACGTTTAATAGAAAAGCAAAGTGCATACAGAGATTTACAACAATTTTAAAGACAAAAAAAAAAATGGTCCTATTATGTGGTCCCAACAATAAACTCAAAAGTCTATGACAAATAGAGGCTCTGATGAGCTGTTTATAAATACTTTCGGTACAATTATACTAAAAGTCGAGTTCATTTGAAATCTTCAAAAAAATGTTCCTGTTAATCCTCAAATGGTGGTTGTTATAGTTGAACATTTCTATTAAGCGCGTGCGTTGAATTACTTGTTATCCAAGCGCTGCAGCTGCTTTTTACCATTTATCGTTAAGGACTTTAACTGGCCGTCTTCTTCAACTTCTACTCTTTCTTCACCATTCTCGACAATTCTCTTTGTACTGATTTTTCTGCTATTGACTATTTTAGTTGAAGTCGATACCGATTTGAAGTTGCCCATCCCACTACCAGCAAACGATGCAGAAGAAAATGAAGTAAGGCCTCCGTGACCCAGTGACCCAAATGAAGTAAATCCTGTATCAAAAGAAGGAAATGCACTTTCAAAAGATGGAAATCCACTGAACGCAGAGAACGCCCCCGTTCCTCGGCATCTTTCTTTCAGCCGAATGGCTTACTTGGAAAATTACATAGGGAATATGAGTAAAACTGGGTGATGAACAGAGTTCTTGATAACATCATTCAGATAAAGAATTTACATGGTCGTCTTTTATAAGACACTTTTTCATTTCATTAGTTTGCTCATCGAAAACACAAATTATCAATTTATTTAGCTTTGGCATTTTTATGATAGTATTCATGTATACTATGCATAGACCCTTCAGAGGAAATTACTTGAAATATGCTTAAATATTCTTAAAGCCTCTCAAGTACACACCAGTCTGCACATATTTTTTCACTTTTCCATCACCAAATTAACATGTACTTATAGTTTTTTTAATTATAAGCTCCTTGACACCTGAGACAATGTCATGGTTTTATTTTTTGTCAGTGTATGCTCCTATATATTACTCATTTAAGATGCTTGAAAAACATTTAAGGACTCAAATTTATCTAATTTACATGTATTTAACCCCCTTAAAGTTATACCCTAGCAGGAGACCCTATATTAATCCCCTTCACTTACTATTATTTCAAAAGAAACAAGGAGTCAAAAATTTCAACCCAAATGCATTTATTGTTTAGGTACAATTATCACTTTGCTTAACTTCAGCAGACAGCTCAGTGATTTGATGTTGCACTGAGAAGAGGCAGTTTGGGAACAATTTAAGAAAAACACCTCAAGCTGTATCTCAGATTGCAGTTTAAATGTTCAAAGACATCTGAAACTTATTTTCAAGGCACAGTGACAGCAATGTATTTTCATTTTTAGATTTGGTTTTGCCAGAGGATAGAAAGGCCAGTTCCAGATAAAGGAATTCAGTTCAGGCTTCTTGCAGTCAAGTCCCATCACATATCAACATTGTTTTTTAAATCTTTAGGTGCTGGAAGATAAAAAAAATAAAGTATCATCTGAGAAAAAGTAAAAATTATTTTACTCCAAGAAGGCAGTCTTTGAGTGACTTACGACTTTTCTAATAAAATGTAGCGTTCTTGTAAACTCTTACGATTTTCTAAGCTACAGTTTTTAACTACTGCGTCCCTATGGGAAAGATGTAGAGTGGAAATTGAGTAATATGACCTTGGGTTTTATATGCTCTATGTCTCAAAGCGTTTCAAAATGAATTTAGATGTTTTTTAAGCTGTAAGAATAGACAAGGGAAATGAAATAAGCTTAAACATTTAGAAAAACAGAGCTTGAAAACCCCTAGGGTTTTGTAGGGGCTATTTCGATAGTACACACATAGTGGGAGACGTTCCCTATTCTGGAAGACAACCTGACCTTTGGAAATAGACATTTCTAAAAAAATAATAATAATAAGCAATTTTAAAAAATTGTTAGTTTCAGGTAGGAAGTTTCCCAGGAACAAACAATTTTATATGTGAAAGCTAAATGTCAGCAGTGGACGTGCCCCTTCCACAATTCTAAGCCTACTCCACAGTTCCTGCAAATTCTTCTGACTTTCTTTCTCACATGCCCCTAGGCTGCCATAAACCATTATTCTTTTGATTCGTATCTGTAAAGTTCTATAATATTTTAAATGCAAAACACAATCCCTTCATCAGTTTCCAAAAAATTCACTTACATCATGCAGCGTGTAAATGTTTGATATTGTTGTTGCATCTCTTAAAGATTTAGAGTGGTTGCAAGGAAGGGTCACATCTCGGAGAAAGGCCTTCAACCAGTTCTGACTTCACCATCTGAGCTCCTACTCTATTCCTCTCATTTTTCGTCTTTTCTCCAAATTAATTAACAAGGAATATTTCCCTCTGACTTCCTCAGGGAGGTCCCGGCATCTCCAGGTTTCTAGGAGACCCACTGTTCCCCCTCAAAAGAAAAAAAAGCACGTGCACCGTTACCCTACACCTTTTCATTGTTTTAATCCCAAAACAAATGCTACTCTCTTTATTTAAAAAATCATGGTTGGGCGCAATGGCACATGCCTGTAATTCCAGCACTTTGGGAGTCTGAGGCAGGCAGATCAGCTGAGGTCAGGAGTTCGAGACCAGCCTGGTCAACATGGTGAAACTTTGTCTCTGCTAAAAATACAAAAATTAGCCAAGTGTGTTGGTGGGTGCCTGTAATCTCAGCTACTCGGGAGACTGAGGCAGGAGAATCCCTTGAACCCAGGAGGCGGAGGTTTTGGTGAGCCAAGATCATGCCACTGCACGCCAGCCTGGGTAACAGAGTGAGACTCCATCTGAAAAAAAAAAAAAAAGAAAGAAATCACACAGAAGCTATCAATATAAACATGTTTTCCATTCCCTTACACATATGTAGTCTGTTATTTATATTCTGAATTGCATTTCTGGCCACTTTGTTCTCCATGCAAAGGGATGCCCAGAAAACATCTGCCTTACATAAAACTGAAACTTGG
Organism: Callimico goeldii; assembly: GCA_963573925.1. Classification (NCBI taxonomy): domain Eukaryota; kingdom Metazoa; phylum Chordata; class Mammalia; order Primates; family Cebidae; genus Callimico; species Callimico goeldii. The sequence goes on along the minus strand of CAUYOR010117234.1, from coordinate 6,518 downwards.
GTTGATGGCTTTAAATAGAAACCATCCCATCCAGATGGGTAACAGGGTTGACCAGCTCCCACTGTGAAGCCACATGGCTTAAAGCTGTGCTCCCACAGATCTACTGAGCTTATCTTCAGCCAGTGTTATTTTTCACCGCAACACTGTACTGTTCTCCAAACAACAGCTGTGCGTCTGCCTACTTTGTTTGCCCTCTGGATAAATCTAGCCTTTTAGAATTAGATTAGAGCAGGCGCAGCTGTAGTGGGTGGATAATCATCCGCTTTATGAGTGAGGGGAATCTGAAAAGCTTACTTGTTTGCTCAAATATCATCGATGGAATGATACCGTGGTGTCTGACACATTGTTGATGGCTTTTTAATATTTAAAGTAGAGATATCCATTAACAATGGAGCATAATTAGAGGATCTAGATGAAGAATTAGGAACTGTAATTCTGAGAGAATGAGAATGCTGCCCTCCCAACTTCTCTCCACTTTCCTAAATTCCAGTGGCATGTAAGATTCTGCCCAAATATCTCCTTCTTTAAGAGGTCTCCCCAGCCTTCACCAGCAGACAATAACTTTTCTTCCTCAGTAACCTGTAAGTATATGTCTTAATAGAAAGAGTCATCTATTATAAATAAGAACATTCTAACAATTAGAGCTGACAAGTGTTGGCATAAACTACCCTGGGTCTTAGTGAACCCTCTGTTCCTGGAACAAATTAAACAAAGATTTGACAGACAATTGCCCTCAATGTGCTGGGTAAGAATTGAACTTGATGATTTTTAAGTTCTCCTCTAATGCTGAGTTTCTAGATACTGCCTTGTGCTTTCTGTTGAAATAAAATATAGCTGTTAAGGAACACCTTTGATATTTACCTTTGCATATCTTTTATATAGAGAGAACATTCATTCCTTTCCCATGTTTAGACCACCTTGTACAAAATAAGTGTTCAAGAAAATGGATGGATTGGACAATGCCAGATGATTTTGTCAGGGTGCTTAAGAAAGGGAAGGGAGGATATTCTGGAGACAATAAAGCAGATATATAGCCATGCCATGAAGCACCAGATTCCCAGCGTTTAGGACCCCAGGAAGCATGGGAGTTCACAGGGAGTAGAAAGACCCTTCAACAGTTTCATTTATTACTGGGTCTATCCATGTGCTAGAATTTTTGTTGCCACTGCTGAGAAGCATGCAAAACTTGTTCGTATTCTCTTCCTTCTCATCATAATTCCTGCTTTCCTACTTAAGGAAAGGATCATTTGCAGGAAAAATTAAACTGTTTAATAATTGTGGCAAATAAATCCACAAATTTTCTAATTGCTCCATTTGAATGGAGAAGATTCACTAAATGCAGAACAAACCCTAACCACAGATAAACACAAATGCATCAAACCCATAACTGGGTGCACAAATGTGCAGCATCTACTGGTGATTCAGACTGGAAGGTGGTTTTACTACATTGCCCCAAAAAGTATAGTCTGTGGACCAAAAGTATTGGCATCATCTGGGGTCTCTAAAAAATACAGAATCTCAAGCCTCACCTCAAACCTACTGTACCAGAATCTGTGTCTTAATAAAAGCCACAGGTTGCTCATGTGCACTTTCAAGTTTGAGAAGCACTAGCATACGAGAGAACTTGTCTTTTGGGAGCAGGACCTATCAGAATTAGCTAGGAAACAGTTAAATAAGCAGTCACTTCCTGGAGAGTCTATTATACCCACACTAGGGCTTCTGTTACTGACAAGAATGTGGGGTAAACTTTCAGAGACCTGGGAAAGACAAAAGGTTCTTGGCTATAACACTTAAGCCCATTTGTGTCGTTTGTGTATGCTCTACCTGCAAACCTGTGGTCAAAAACATTTTTTTTTGCAAATTAGGCAGACATAGTGGCACGCACTTGTGGTCCCAGCTACTTAGGAGACTGAAGTGGAAGGATCGCTTGAGCCCACGAGATTGAGATCAGCTTGGGCAACATCATGAATCATGCCCCACCCCCATCTCTACAAAAAATATTTTAAAATTAGCCGAGTGTGGTGGCTTATACCTGTGGGCCCAGCTACTCAGGAGGCTGAGGCAGGAGGATCACATAAGCCTGGGAGACTGAGCCTACAGTGATCATACCACTGCACTCCAGCCTGGGCAACAGAGCAAGACCTTGTCTCAAAAAGATAAAATAAAACATTTTTTTCATCATCAGTGCCTAAAATTGAAACACACCAGCTACACCTTACATTTAGATCACAACTGGCTAATTCTTTTTAACTATGGTAGAAATAACACCACAAATGGAGAAAACTTAAAGACAACCTGTTGATTTCTAGTTTGTATTTTAAAAGCCCTAATGAATACATCAGAAAATTTTCAGCATGGGAATATGCTTTTAGAGTCATATCTATCATCAAACAAATAGGAGGTGGGCTATGGACACGGTAATCATTTCAATAAACATTTAAAGCCTGAATATAGTACTTATGTTTGAATGCAAAAGAGTATAACTTAATACATATATTGAGTTATACTGATATAAGTATTACATATATGAAAGTCATAAAAATTACTCTAAAATTTATGTTGCTTCTAGATTAAGTGGTTGGCTAAATATAGAATATTCAATATCATAAGACATACTCTCCAAGTTGTCTGAAAAGCCACTTAAAATACATTTTGACTTTAATAATAGTGAACATGCAATTATTTTGGTGACATTAATAGTTTAATGAAAGAAATATACTCTATTTATAAGCAAGCAGTAACTGCATCATACAACTTAATTTAAATTTAGTGAGGATCTGGTGTTCAGGGAAGGGGGAATATTCCTAATTCTAACATCAAGAGCTCTTGATAATAAGGGGAACCACAACAAATATTTTTTTAAAAAGGAGAAAATCCTGCCTTTTGCAAATGTGGGTAAACCTGGAGGATATTATTCTAAATGAAATGAGCCAGACACAGAAAGACAAATAATGCATGATCTCAGTTATATGAGAATCCAAAGAATCATAAAAGTCAGGAGTGGAATGGTGATTGCTAGGCGCTGGGAGGGGTATGCTGGCAGACATGTTGGTCAAAAGGTAAAAAGTTTCAGTTATGCAGGATAAATAAGTTTTACAGATCTAATGTATACCATGCTGGCTATGGTTAATAATACCAGATTGTATACCAGAAATTTGCTAAGAGATCTTAAGTGTTTTCACTAACACTAAAAAAAAAAGTAACTATATGAGGTAATAAATATGTTAATTAGCTCAATTGGGGTAATTATTTCACAACATATACAGATATGAAAACGTCTTGCTGTACATCTTAAATATATAAAATTTTCATTTGTCAATTGTGCCAGAATAAAGCTGAAGAAAAAAGGAAGTAAGCCAGAAGTCTTATCTAGATGAAGGCCAGTTGGTTTCCTAAGTCCTGATAGTGACAGGTCATGAGATACGAAGTTCCAAGGGTGAATCTGAATTTCGTCACTCTTTATGTAAGCAAATGATATGACCTTTTTCATTTTCATTTTCCTTATCTTTTTATTTTTTTCTTTTTCTTGAGTTGGAGTGTCGCTGTTGTTACCCAGACTGGAGTGCAATGGCACGATCTCGGCTCACCGCAACCTCCACCTTCTGCATTCAAGCAATTCTCCTGCCTCAGCCTCCTGAGTAGCTGGGACTATAGGCACACACCACCATGCCCAGCTAATTTTTGTATTTTTAGTAGAGACGGGGTTTCACCTTGTTGACCAGGATGGTCTTGATCTCTTGACCTTGTGATCCACCTGCCTTGGCCTCCCAAAGTGCTGGGATTATAGGCATGAGCCACGCCCCCCCTGCCCCCCCCCTGCATTTTCCTTATCTTTAAAGTGAAGAAATTATCATATGCTAAGCTTCTGTGAGAGTTTTTCTTATGTTTATTGATCATTTGAATATACACTGTATTTTACTTAATTTTCTTCTACTGGGTCTTGGATTTTTTCCTTGACGAATTAGTAGTGTTATGCCATTATGAATAATAAAAATAATAATTAAAATAAATTTTGTATTTATCTTTTAATTTTATTTTTTACTTAATGACATTTTTCATTTTATGTGGCCAAATGTATTTTTTTTAATCTAAGGGTTTTTAATAATTTTTATAAAATTATTAAATTTATAAAATTATAAAAATTAAATTTTTATAAAATTATCTCAAGTCATTGTTCAACTCGAGAGTGGATATTTTACACACATTATCTTATATTTTTGAATTAATTACAGTTTGCATTTGTGTCTTATTTTATTAAAAATTATAAAATGGCCTGGCACAGTGGCTCACGCCTGTAATCTCAACACTTTGGGAGGCCAAGGCAGGCAAATCACGAGGTCAGGAATTCAAAACCAGACTGGTCAACGTAGTGAAACTCCATCTCTACTAAAAATTCAAAAAATTAACCAGGCATAGTGGTGGGCACCTGTAATCCCAGCTACTTGGGAGGCTGAGGCAGGAGAATCACTTGAACCCAAGAGTCAGAGGTTGCAGTGAGCCCAGATTGCAATACTGCACTCCAGTCTGGGCAACAGAGTGAGACTTCATCTCAAAAAAAAAAAAAAAAAAATATATATATATATATATATATATAAAATACACATTACAAGTAAACTTAATAACATAACATAAAGATAAAAGTTAACACAATGTTCATATTTTGGTTTATTACCCTCCAGTCATTTTTCTATGCATGTTGTCACTAGATTGAGATAATATGATATGAGAGTTTTGGGTCCATGTTTTGAATATCATATTATGAGCATTTCCCCTGCCATTAAAATTCTTCATGGCAGACCTGATTTTTAACAACTGCATAACATTCCACTTTTCATATGTTCCATAATCATTCTCCTATTGTTCCGTTTTTAGGGTATTTCTCATTTGTGTTATAAATCAACTTAATGAACATTCTTTCATGTGATTCTATGTTACCATATTTCATGTTATTCTTAATAAAATTTTTTAAAAATAGAATTACTAATTAAAGAATATAAAAATTTTAAGACTCTTGCCTTTTGGTTGTTGTAAACTCAAAATCGAGGTAAACTATACTAATTTAAAATTTCACAAGTATACCTGAATGTCCATTTGCCGCACATCAACAGTGAATATTACCAACCAAAAATATTAACTGTCAGACAGGATCTGTTTTAAATGGGTTTAAAGTATAATATTTTGTCTCTATATTCTTAGAGACACACTTTAAGGGGAAGAAAAACCTTTTTTAAAACAACAACAAACACCATTTTCTGTAACTTCCTTGATGGTACCCGTGGTGTTGCAGGCATTGCATTCCAAGGTTTCTATGTGGGCATATGGTTCAAGGTAAAGGAGAAATTATAATGGTGTCCTTAAAAAAATCAAGATTTTGGACATAGCATAAAGGAGATGCAGATATAACAGCAATACATTTTGTAGGCTGGGCAAGATGGCTCATACCAGTAATTCCAACACTTTGGGAGACTGAGGCAGACAGATCACTTGAGCCCAGGAGTTCAAGACCATCCTGGGCACCATGGCAAAAATCATCTCTACAAAAACTACAAAAATTACCTAGGAGTAGTGGTATGCACCTGTAGTGCCAGCTACTCAGAAGGCTAAGGTGGGAGGATCCCTTGACCCCAGGAGGTTGAGGCTACAGTGAACAGTGATCAGGCTACGTCATTCAAGTCTAAGTGACAGAGCAAGACCCTCTTCCCAACAATAAATAAATAAATAAAATACATACATCTGTAACATTTAGTAAAATTCCCATAATCTTAAAATTGAACAGGAAATAATTGTATGAATTCAAAACAACTTTATCTCCAAACATTTAAACACATATTTCATAGTTCTGTAAACTACAATGGCTGAGAAACAATAACCAAAGCATAATACATTGAACACAGTAATGCCAATATTGTGATCTCCAAATACCTTTCCCATTGAAAAGAACCAGGGCTCTTTGGAGAAGTGGTTCATTGTAGGAATGGGACAGAAAAGCTACAAGATAAAAGTGGAGCATCATTTCATGATAGAAAACAGAGAAGCAGAAGTATCTAAATAACTTGCAAGTCATCTTGGAGTGATCTGTTTCCATTAGTCAAAAGATGGGACAATGGCCGGGCGCGGTGGCTCAAGCCTGTAATCCCAGCACTTTGGGAGTCCGAGGCGGGAGGATCACGAGGTCGAGAGATTGAGACCATACTGGTCAACATGGTGAAACCCTGTCTCTACTAAAAATACAAAAAATTAGCTGGGCACGGTGGCGCGTGCCTGTAATCCCAGCTACTCAGGAGGCTGAGGCAGGAGAATTGCCTGAACCCAGGAGGCGGAGGTGGCGGTGAGCCGAGATTGTGCCATTGCACTCCAGCCTGGGTAAGGAGCGAAACTCCGTCTCAAAAAAAAAAAAAAAAAAAGATGGGACAATATGAGCATCAATCAGAATAGTAACACCAGTGGTTTAAAATATATTCTATAGGCCGGGCCTGGTGGCTCACACCTGTAATCCCAGCATTTTTGGAGGATCACGC
>CAUYOR010117233.1:0-10944 GCA_963573925.1 Callimico goeldii | reverse complement strand
CAAACTGACACAAGAACAGAAAATGAAATACCGCATATTCTAACTCATAGGTGGGTGAGGAAAAGTGAGAACACATGGACACAGGGAGGGGAGTACTGAACACTGGGGTCTATTGGGGGGAAAAGGGGAGGGCCAGCGGGGCGGGGGAGCCGGGGTGGGATAGTCTGGGGATAAATGCAAAATGTGGGTGAAGGGGTGGAAGGAAGCAAAACACACTGCCATGTGTGTACCTGTGCAACTGTCTTGCATGTTCTGCAAATGTACCCCAAAACCTAAAATGCAATAAAAAAAAATTAAATTAAAAAAAAAAAAGAAACAAGGATGTAGGATTGTTATTGAGGCATAGTTTGGTTTCAATCTCATGGTACATACAGTTAGTATGTGGTAATGGAAGGAAATTGAGATTTCAGACCTAGGCCCCAATCCCAAAGTTGTTGTATCCTGGTGTTAAGTCCTGCCAACTATAAAAATAAAATAATAATACTTCATAAGATTTATCTGAGGATTATAGATGAAGATGTAAAGGTACCTCATGTAAAAGTACCTTGCATATAGTAAGCAAGAAACAGGGGCTCTCTTCATCTCTGTGTTCACACTTGTTCACATTTGCCTAATGATAATCAAAGATCTCGAGGCACCTGGGAGAAGAAGGCTTGGCCACATCGTGTTGATATTTGCTAGCTGGCGTTTCTGCTGTTGGTATTGATCTTTTTTCTCGACATTAAACGTGCCCCTGAATGATAGGCGCATTGTGAAAACCAGTTCCTCAAGATGGTCTGAGAAATGGTGGCAGCCACATCTAAATCTTTGTAAAAGCCCAGTTTTTAAAGCGCAAACAAATTTTCATGGGAGAGGAAGCCATCAGGGGATGGAACTGAAACAGCAGAGGACTTCTAAGCCAACTTAGTGACAAGACTCCCCACTGTTACTTGAAAACAAAGGGGTAGCATAAAAGAGTGGGTCCGAGCATCGACTCTAGAGCTAGTTGATCTAGCTCTAGAGAGCTAGAGGTGGGAAGAGTGCACTGATCAGACAGTAAGTGCCCCAAGATCTTTGAATATCACCAGGCAAATATGAACAACTCTAGAGTCAGACTGTCCAGACCAGTCTTGAACCTTGAATTTTCATTTGCTGACTGTGTGAGCTGGAGGAAGTTATTTAACCTGTCTCCACCTCGGTATCTTCACTTGAATAGTGGTGTCAATAATCATGCCCAAAACTTAAAGGGTTCTTATGCCAATTCTATGTGTCAATATACGTATTTTTTGAGATAGAGTCTTACTCTGTTGCCCAGGCTAGAGTGCAGTGATGCGATCTTGGCTCACTGCAGCCTCCACCTCTTGGGTTCAAGTGATTCTCCTGCCTCAGCCTCCCAAGTAGCTGTGATTACAGGTGTGCATCATCACACCTGGCTAATTTTTGTATTTTTTGGTAGAGATGGGGTTTCTCCATGTTGGCCAGGCTGGTCTTAAACTCTTGGCCTCAAATAATCCTCATGCCTCAGCCTCCCAAAGCACTGGGATTACAGGTGTGAGCCACCACACCTAGTCTCTATATGTCACTATTTTTAAAATGCTTAGAGCAGTACTTGGGAAGTGGTAAACGGTATATAAGTAATTATTAATAAAACAGGTGGCCAGGTGATAAAATCTCTGTTTAAAAATTTAGACACTTCAGGATAGACTTCAGATTAGTATTCACAGGTTTAGGTCAACTTTTCTAATATTAATTATTAATAATGAACTCAGGTGTCACTTGGGGCCCCTCTTCACATACAGATTTTGGTGACTTTGGCTTAATGCCCTAGAATGCTACAATTAGGGTAAGTGTAGCACTTTCTCCATGACTTTTGAAAATGTCTGTTATTGTAATAGAGACTGGAAATTGAGCCTTAAGTTTCTCTTTTGTGCAAAAAAAAAAAAGTGTGAAAGTAAATGTTTCAGTGTAGGTTGGTGGCTGTCCTGTAAGCAACAACCCAGCTATCATTCAAATCTGCCTCATGACTTCCATGCCCAAAGTCACTGCCTATTTCCAGATGGCTGCTGCCGTTCCAGCCATCATATTGCAGTTATATGCTAGAATAAAGAAAAAACGGAAACTAAAAAAAAAAAAGCCCATATCGACTATTTCTTTTAGGAGTCTTTGGCAGAAATTTTAGAAAATAATTCTGCCTCTGTTGATCATGTTGGTTCACTTGTCATTGCTTGCAAATAAGCTTAGACCCACATATAGACCTAGGTGTATATCACGTCTCTCTCCAGCTTTTGGAAGAAATCCATCCCATAATGTGTTTATAGCCTTAGTGAATGTTGCCATGGGGTCAGAGGCACGGAGTCATTTGGCTATTTGAGTATAATGTCCCTGTCCCCAGTAGTATACTATTGGGGACAGTGATATATATATATATATATATATATATTTGAGTATATATATATATATATTTGAGTATATATATATATATATATACACATATATTTGAGTATATATATATATATACATATATTTGAGTATATATATATATACATATATTTGAGTATATATATATACATATATATGTATATATTATTAGGGACAGTGATATCAGCTCTATTGGGGACAGTGATATATATATATATTTGAGTATATACATATACATATATATGTATATATTATTAGGGACAGTGATATATATATATATTTGAGTATATATATCTATGTATATATTATTAGGGACAGTGATATATATATTTGAGTACATACATATATATGTATATATTATTAGGGACAGTGATATAAGCTCTATTGGGGACAGTGATATATATATTTGAGTATATATATATACATATATATATATATGTATATATTATTAGGGACAGTGATATAAGCTCAAATAGCCAAATTACTGTATATATATTATTGTTTTCTTCAGTGAACCTCCCCAATAATATATATGTATAGTTTTTTCTGTGAACTTCCCCAACATTCCAAAAATTGATTTTATAAATCTCTTTTATTTTTCAAAAAATTGATTTTATAAAACCAGAGCTTCCAGCCTATAACTTTTTTCTGCTGCACACATGTCTCTGGAACATACAATCTAGTCCCTGCCATTTCCCCTGAGCTATTTGGGAGACTCAAGTGTAAATTGTGGGAAAGCTGCATAATAAGCAATGGGTAGCAACCGTTTACAAAGTGCTCACTATGTGTCAAGTGCTTGTTACATAACTTTAATCTTTATCAAGGAAGTTGCTGTCACTCCATCATTACGAATGAGAAAATTCAGGCTTAAGACACTATGGTAAACAGCACAATTTCTTTATTATTATTATTATTATTATTTTTGTTTTAATTGCATGTTAGGTTTTAGGGTACATGTGAAGAACATGCATGATAGTTGCATAGGTACACACGTGGCGGTGTGATTTGCTGCCTTCCTCCCCTTCACCTATATCTGGCATTTCTCCCCATGCTATCTCTCCCCAACTCCCCACCCCCTGCTGTCCCTCCCCTATTCCCCCCAAAAGACCCAGTGTGTAGTGCTCCCCTCCCTGTGTCCATGTGGTTTAATCACTGTCTTGTACAGCATCCAGCCCCCCTGCAGGCAGGCCTTCTGTCCCATGTAAAGTGAGGAAACAGGCTGGGGGACACGATTGGGTGCGATGTAGCCCCAGAGCTTGCCATCTCCCCAACGAGGCCTTGCAGAGCAGATGGGCCTGCGTGCAAAGACTGCACCTTGGCCAATGCCATGGTGTGAGGAGACAGGCCCAGCTGCAACATCCTCCTGCACTGCCTCCTCTTGAGTCTGGCCTTTGGGAGGGAGGGCAGTGGATCTGGGCCTCAGAATCTTCTTGGTTAAAATGAGGAGAGATCATGTGGGGGGTTCTGCCCATTTCTAAACTCCTAGCATGATGCTGCTGTCCTGAGCTCACACTGAGCACACAGGCCCTTCCTCACCAATGCTGCTTTGGGAGCATGCCTGGTGTTCCCTCTGTGTGGCTGCCTGTCCAGGCTCCACATGCTGCAGGATGCCCCAAGTAGCAGAGGGCAAGGCCGGTGGTCCTGGCACACAGGGAGCCTACAGTCTCTGCATTTGCCAGCTCTGGGGCTGGAAGCCTGGTTTCCTCCTCTGTGCACAGGAGGAGATGAAGATTGTGCAAGATTGGAAACCAGGTCTGCGAAATGTGACTGCCCCTAAGCTGCTCAGTATTAAGGATCTGCTGGAAGACAGATGTTGTCAGTGTGGCAGAGCAGGAGCCAAGACTCTTCATGTGGGAGGAGCTCCTGGGAAGTGGAGAGAAGGTTTAGAAAGTGAGGAAGGGGTCAGAGGCAGCAGGTCAGGGGTGTCCAGTAATCACAGGGCCATGGGCAGGACACCTCATGATGTCAGCCCAGCCTCGGTGGCGCCCGGGAAGCCCTGGGAAGGGAAGGAGCTTCTCTATGGTCCTGGGGGCTTGCAGCATCTCCTGGACAATGAGAAGCTCCCTGACATGGATGTGGATGGGTTTCAGCAGAGTGAGGCATCCTCTCCTGGGCCAGCCAGGTCACCCAACTGATCAGCAAAACTGTGGGGCGGTGGTCGACTTTGTGGTGCTGGCTGAGCTGCTGAGCAACCCTGGGTAAGTTCGTTAACCTCTCTGTGCTACTATTTCCAATATTTTGAATGACACAAAAATTATGCAGTGTAAGGTATCATTACTGTAAGAAATTGCATCATTATTGCTCTCCTCCAGGCTGACAGAGGAAACCTGGAGAAGGCCCCAATAGGCTGTTCCCACTCCTGCCCACCTGGGCAGCAGAGCATGCCCACCAGAGCCTGGGCCTTTCAAGACCTATCAGCCAGCAGCAATGACGGAGAGCCCAAAGGTGGGGTGAGGGAAGGGATGTGTGCAGTTATGTGTCTGGACAAGTGTGCATGCACACATGTATGCATGCCTGTATCCATGTGTGTGCTCATACACACAGCTATGCACACACCAAACACACGTGTCCATAGCCTGCATACGCAGCCAAATGTGCATATGTGCACATGTGCCTGTACATGCACATTCACATATATGCCCATATACACATGCATTCATGCACACACATGCCAATCACACGTGTGCATATACATGTAGGCTAATGTGCATGTGTGTACCTCACAAGCACATGTATGTGTTTATGTGTATATACATGCACTGTATTCATGTGTGTTCATGTAAACACAGGTGCGTGCATGCCTGTGGACACACACATACACAGTCACACACTGCCATCTTCAGCAAGAACCACGATGCAAATCTTCTGTGTACCCAAAGTGAAGTGGGCAGCACTGGCAGAATCAGACATCACAGGCAGTGCCAGGACTGATGCAGGACCTGCCGTGGGAGTAACATGTAAGAGACAAAATTTAAACACACCCCCGCCCTGCAAAGCACCCCACACACTCACAGAGGCCCAGTTTTCCTACTGGCTCTGCTGCTCAGATTGGGCTAACACCAGGCTCCTTGGTGCCCAGCCTCACCAGCATGCCCTCCTTTATGACTGTAGCTTGCAACAAAGTCCTTTTGTCTGTTTCTTCATGGTTCTCTCCTTGAAACAGGGAACTCAAGAAGAAACTGCATTGTTTTAGCACCTGAATACAGAAGTGCGGTGCAAGCCTTGAGCTGCATCCTGCATTAAAAATAATCAAGGCCCAAATGCAAGGAGACTTCAGCTCTGGGGATGGGTGTAACTGGCAGCTCAGGTGGTGGCACTTAGTCACACTGAAGACCTCTATGCTTCTCTATGGTCCTGGGGCTGGAAATGCCTCTTGGCAGGGAGGAGCTACAGCAGGGAGCAGCAGTGGTGGTGCATGTGGGGGGAAAGTAGAGATACCAAGGTCTTTCCCAGTGCAAACCTCTCTGCATCTTCAAGGCCTGTACCTCCAAGAACTGGGACGCATGGCCACCAAGCAGTGGGGTTTTGGTTGTCCTGTCCTGGCTCACCCTGCCATGCCTTTCTTGCTTACACTCATGGCCTCCCAGGGGTGATTTTTGGCCCCGCTGCAGGGAAAGGGCAGCTCAGAGGAGCCACACGGTGGGGTCATGCTGGGCACACCCAGATGTGTGATCACCACGCTGGCTCCAGCTAGCACAGGCAGCATGAGGCCAACAGAGCACCTAGAACAAGCCCCACGCAGCATTTTGCCAGCTGGGAAATGCAGGGCTCAGTACCCTAAAGACCAAGGAAAGATATGAGGCCTGAATCACCTTTCCAGCTTTCCTCCAAAAAAAAAAAAAAAAGGCGGAAACTTTCTCTCTAGGCCAAGATTAAATTAGCTAAGGACAAATGCAGTGCAATGATCATTCATCATCACAAGCCCAGAGAGGATCCTGGGAGCCCTGTCCTGGCCTTGGGACTCAAGGGCAGAAGCTGCTGCTTTCCCTCATTATTTCTATTTTTAAAAATTGTGTTCAGGCCTCCTGCAAAAATAGCAAGAGGTGAGGCCATTTCAAGCACTAATATGCTCCTCTTTCGTCAGAAAACCCTGGAATGCAGGAAAAAGTGGCCAGGACTTCAGCCATGTGGCACCATGGAAATGGTCCTTTGCTATGCCCTAATCCATTGACCAGTAGTATGGGGGTAAATCAAGACCAGAGAGGGCAGGCAGTGCCCAGACTCATCCAGTCATGGAGACCCCGGCTCCTCTGAAATGCAGGGCTGGGTGGCCAGGACAGGAGGCCTGGTGTCCCTTGGTTGACACCTGGGCTAGGACAGTGGGGCCTGGTCCCTGCTTGGCAGAGGAGCTGTGAGGGCAGAGCCCGTACCGCTAAGCCTCACAGTTCTCTGCTGTCCACTGTTGCCAATGCACCTGCCTCAGTCGGCGCTGAGATCCTGTGCATCACCTGGCCCCACAGAAGCTGTGCACGCTCAGGGTCCCACCACAGGGAAATCAGGCCCTGTCCCTTTGGAAGGCAGCTAAGGGGTGCAGAAGTGCTTGGGAGCCTCTTTCGTGCATACCTATGTGCACACGCATGTGTGTACGTGTATGTGCACATGCATGTGTGAATGTGTATACCCATGTGCATATCTGTGTACATGTTCATGTGTACACATACAAACATGCACATGTCAATGTGTATACCCATGTGCGTATATGTACATGTACAAACATACATGCGGGAATGTGCATGCCCATGTGCATATATGTGTACATGTACAGACATGCATGTGTGAATGCACATATACATGCACGTGCACAAACACATGTGATAGTGTGTATGCCCATGTACATATCTGTGTACACGTACAAACATGCATGCGTGAATGTGCATACACATACATGTGCACATGTACATACGTGAATGTGTATATCGTGCATATCTGTGTACATGTACAAACATGCATATGTGAATGTGCATACCCATGTGCATCTGTGTACGTGTACAAACATGAATGTGTGAATGTACATATGCATGTGTGTACATGTACATACATGTGTGAGTGTGCATGCCCATGTGTATGTTTACATATACAAACATACATGTGTGAATGTTCATACACATGTGTATGGGTGTGTACACATACACTCATGTGTGAATGTTCATACGCATGTGCATGCACGTACATATATGTGTGAGTGTGCACGTGCATGTGCACATGTGTACATGTGCATACATGTGTGAATGTGCATGCCCACATGCATGTTTGATTGTGCATACCCATGTGCATGTGTGTGTGTGTGTGTATGTGCGCAGCCACTACCTTGAGGCCCAGGGCATGGGGCCTCTTCTAAAAGGGCCAGAGGCTCTAGCTAGCTGCCTGCTCCTCCCTACCCAGGGAGTTGGGCATGGGTCCCCTATTTTGAGGGCTGCCTTGAGACTGAGACAACCCTGGGACCCAGGCCCTGCCTCCTCACACTGGGAAAACTCAGAGAGGGTGACAACCGGAATTCACTGCTGGTCTGTCAGGCAGCAGAATGCCCTCAGATGCCGCTGCCTCTCCCTGGCATGCATGGAGCCTGGGGTCCCAGGGTCTTGCTGCACGTCACCTGCTGAGTGTGGCTTGGGAGTGATGGTCTCAGAGTAGGAGGGTCCCTCTTTGGAATTCACCCTCTGTGAGGCTCTGACCTTGGCTGGCCCCTCTTGGTGGCTCGCTGTGTCTGGGGCCTGGCCTGGTCCTATAGTGACCATGTGCTGGAAGTACAGAGTCTCCCTCAGGACCCCAGGGCCCCTGGGGACGCTGCTGCTCCTCAGCCATGGGTCCTGCAGAGTCCACAGCTCCACTCAGAAACCAGAACTCAGAATCTAAAATCAAGCTCACTGGACTAATCGGTATGTCTAAATGGTCCATAAATCCTGCGGCCATGCCTGTTTCCAAGAGACACCCACAGTTAGCTCCTGCAGCAGGCAGGCAGGCAGGCAGGCAGGCAGCGTTCCTGAGGCCCCAGGTTGTCCTCCTCCGCTCGCTACAGACCCCTACTCCCTGCCTCACCTACTGCAGGCAACCCAGGTGGCTCTGCTTATCCTCCGTTCATTAACTTCCTCATCTACAGCCCCTGGGGTGGGCTGGTCCAGCGGAGAGAAGGTTCCCTGGAGAGGTCCCTGCCCCATCTGTGGACACAGCACTGAGACCCCCTCACAGTCCTCAGAGAGTCCAACCTTCAGCACTAGTAGTGTAGGGCAGACCCCATCCTCTGAGAGCCCAGCTGGACTGGGGTAGACCTGAGCCCCTCTGCCTAGCTCCTCCGACCAACTCTTGTCAATAGGTATTTTTCAGTCTTCCTGGTTTCCTAGCTTTCATCCTTTTCCTCCTTCCTCTGCTGAAGGTGGTGTCACACATGGCTCGAGTGTGCTGCCTAATCACTCCTCTCCTGAAGCCTGTGTCACAGATGGCCAGGGTGCACTGCCTGAGAGGAGCTGCCCCCTTCTCTGCAGGTACGTCTGGTTTGCTCAGGGACCCTCAGGTTAGCTGGACGTTCCTATGAATGTGAGACACCCCCCCATCCCCACTCTCCAGGAAGGGCCCAGGAGCCTGCTGGTCTCCAAATCTCAAGGCTCTGCTCCCTCCAGAGGGAATTTATAGAGAGCAGAGTCCAAGGCCCATGATGCCAGGATGGCAGGGGCAGCTGTGGCTCCTCCAGCCCCAGAGCTGTGTCTGGTGTCATGTTCCCTTGAGCAGGGTTGGAGGTCAGCGTGGAATTCTAGGAGCAAGCCCCTGGACTCCCAGCCCCCGCACCCCTTCCAGTAACTTCTGCTTGTCCCACATGTGTGTCCAACCTTCAATCCAGGCTGGACCCTCACATGGGAGCTGGGCTCTCCAGGGAACCTCCGCCCATCGCACGTGCAGGCACTGTGCCCGGCTCTCTGCTCTCTGTGGGTGTCCAATGCAGAACTAAACCCTGCCCCAGCAAAAAAAGTGCATGAATTCATATTGAGATTAAAAAAAATTTTTCAGTGAATGTAACGTTTAAAAATCACCTGAAAGGAAAACAATCATTTCTCAATATAATATTACTCAAAGAAGTTACTAAGTACTTTCTTGGGATTTGAAATACCCACCTGAAGACATGAAGGCAGAGACAGAAGAGGAGGTGTGAGCTTTGGGGCTCTGATCAACACCCCCTGGGCCTGAGAGAGCTCCCTCCTTGAAAACAGTGAGAAATGGTGCAGTGCTCTGGTCCTGGGTATAGACATCCACACAGGGGCACTCTGGGAGCCCTTTGCGGGGATGGGACACACACTTCTGTGGGTGTGTTGGGGAGGAGGCCTGGATGGCCACAGACGGGCATGCCCTGCGGCAATGAGACCAGCTGTGTTGAGTGGCTGCAGTGGAGGGAGCTGCTTCCCAGACAAGGGGAGCTCGAGGTGAGTCTGGAGTTGGCATGGTTCCACTTTGGCTTCCACAGTAAGGTGCAGGCTTAGGACAGCCAACTCCTAAGTGAAGGAGGTGGCTGTGTAAGCCCCTGATGGGGACAGCTTTGGATGCTGCTGTCCCATCACACACAGAGCTGAGACTTCATGTAAATTGCAAAATGGCAGAGGTGGCAGTACCTGCCAGTGTTCCTGTCATTGCTGCTCAGCAGAGGACCCTGACCTGGGATCCTGAACTACAGCCCTTGTTTCCCTATTTTCAGTGGCTGGGCAGCCTCTCCTGACCACATGGTCTCCAAGCTCACTCACGTGGCTGCAGGTGAGATTCTCTCCTGGGGCTGCTGCCATGTGCAGCTCTCCATGAGATCACTCACTTCTGGGCACTCACAGCAAGAGGGCAAGAGAGGGCACAGTTGTCCCAGCCTCAGCCCAGGGGAGGCAAGGCAGCCTCCAGGCCACCCCAGGGACAGGCTTCACAGAACGCACACCAGAAGATGGGCTCATGGGGGCCAACATGCCTGTGGTCTACTATGTGCCTCAGATGCCCACAGATGGCTGAGTGGGTGCGCAGCATGTGGGGTATGCACAGGAGAATGTGAACAGCAGTGAGAAGTAAAGATCCCTGCCCCTCTGACATAGCTACAACTGGACTCATCTCAGCCATGATGCTGAGACCAAAGGGTGGAGACAGACAGGGTGGGTTCACAGTTATAGAAAATCCTACAACAGCAGAATCAATCCACAATGTTAGAGCAAGGATCGCTGAGCAGAAGGGGTAGGTGGATACTGATGAAGAGAGGACAATGAAATTGTGGAAAGTAGAAAAGTTCCTCTTTAAAGTTTCCTTTCTTGTTAAAGAATAAATTGTAAGTGTGCTAATAACTTTGTTAAGCCATATCCTATGCTGTTAAGCTTGCCTGTTGGTGATTTTCATTCAATTCCCGTCCTCCCGTCTCCCCAGTCTTCCTTTCTTCATTCTTCCTCTCCCTGATCCTCTCTCTTTGTTCCTTCCTGCTATATTCTTTCTTTTTCCTTTCCTATACCATCAGTAAGACCACCTTTGAATTAAAAGCATTACAAAATTGCCCTGAAGCCCAGGTATCAGGATTTTTATTTTAATTAATGTTTTTAA
>CAUYOR010117232.1:0-14434 GCA_963573925.1 Callimico goeldii | reverse complement strand
TGGGGAGGGATAGCCTGGGGATAAATGCCAAATGTGGGTGAAGGGGTAGAAGGAAGCAAAACACATGGCCATGATCTATGGAACTGTCTTGCATGTTCTGCACATGTACCCCAAATCCTAAAATGCAATAAAAAAAAAATAAAAATAAAAAAAAATAAATGTGTCTTTCTCCACTAATGCAAAATACCACCTTTATTATGTACCAGCTTCTCTTGGATACTTGGATTTGTTTCTGAGCTTTGTAATTTGTCCTATTGATGTATCTACCAATTCTTGCATCTGAAAAACACTGTTTTAATTATTAAAGCTTCATAGTAAGCTTTTATATCAGGCAGGTTAATTGCTCTCTCCCAACTATTCTTATTTTTTTAGTTTTTCTTGGCTGTTTTCACCCCATTTACCCCTTCCATTCTACTATAAATATCGAAACATTGTCTTTCTAATGATATATCTTTCTAACAAATCCTCACACAAAGATTAGGAAAATGACACCCTTTTCAGAATATCTAATGATACTCATTTTGGCAGTTTGGTGTACATTCTTCCAGATAGTCCAGTGTCTAATAAACATATAAACCCATGAATACTTCAGCATTGGTGTCAAAAATGTTTTTCAATTTAGATGGTAGAAAACCAAATAAAATTGACTTGAAAATTAAAAAATAAAATCTGTCTATGTAACCAAAAACACTTTATCTGGATGGCTCCAGGCAAGACTTGCTTCAGAAATTCAAATATCCTCAGGCTCCAGTCTTGGACTTTGGGGCTTTGCAGAAGTTCAAACATCATCAGACCTCAGTCTTCCTTTCTCCCTTTCTTAAATTCTCTCTGGGCTATTTTCACTCATTTAGTGGCATCAGAAACCCCAGATATAAATACTCACAAGTCCATCAGAGAAAAAAGAGCATCTTTAAGTATCCCAGTTAACAGATCAGTACACCCACCTGCAGCTGCTATGAGTATTGGCTGCTAACAGCTCGCAGCTCTCCTTCTCTGGAGAGTTGCTGTTAGCTAAGGGATCCACTTTTCCCAGAATGCTTGGGAAGTCACACCACTTAGAGGCAGCCCACAGTCAATGGATGGTTGGTGTGGGCTGCAAAAAGTCAAATCCCTTGTCTGGAGGCAGAACTAGACCCCCTAAGAATTAGGCCAAAGCTAGACTCCAGCTGAACCTACTTTTTGCTTAGCTATTTCCTGTTTTATCACTCCCTCACAGGTTCTCCTTCAAGCACTCCCTCAGCAAAGCACTTGCCCAAAATTCTGTCTCCGGTTTTTTTTTAAGGAAGCTAACCTAAGATGCATCTCTTCCCAAAAGTCCAAACAGAAGTTCTGGCATGAGGCCAGGTGTGGTGGTTCATGCCTATAATCTCAGCACTTTGGGAGACCTAGGTGGGCGAATCACTCGAGGTTAGGAGTTCAAGACCAGCCTAGCCAACTTGGTGAAACCCCATCTCTACAGAAATGGGTGATGGCATGTGTCTGTAGTCCCAGCTACTAGGGAGGCAGAGGTGAACAAATCACCTGAACCTGGGGGGCGGAGATTGCAGTGAGCCGAGATCGCACTATTGCACTCCAGCCTGGGCAACAGAGCGAGACTCTGGCGTGATGCTTAACAAGAACAATAAGAACACTATTAATGAAAACAATAGTAATGATCGTGTTACACATCAAAGCACTCTAGATCCCCCAATGTGTCAAAAGTAGGGAAAGTAATATTTACTATATAGTTACCTCATTCTACAAGTTCCTAAGGTATGTTGAATGGAATAGTCTTATTACTGGCATATTCCTCCACCCTGTCCCAATTACCATTCTACCTTCTATAACACTCCAAGAAGCATTTGAATACACTACATATACCCTTACCATGCAGTTATTCAATAGATATTTAATTATAGGAAATGGTAATAAATATTATCCAAAAATGCAGTGGAATTTAGCATTTCCAGTGCTAACTACCAGGAGTCCCGATCTGTGGCTTCCACCATTCTTTGTAATATATTCTTGCATCATCTGCATCTGCAATCACAAAAACCACCCTAGTTAGGCTGAATGCTTGCTGATTTTCAAAGGGTTTTATCCCAACCATGTTACTTAGAAGCAAATGGAGCAATGCCTCTTTGAGATTTCTTCTGCTGGAAGAGCTCTGATCCTACAATAATGAGCAGATGAAAGTTTATAGGATACAGAGTGGTTCTACTGAATCAGGACTCAAGTTATTAGTAGGAAGAAAGATGCGTTCTCCAGGAACCCACAGTCCAGCAGAGGAGATGGGACTATTTACTAAAGAATAACTAGGGACAATGTAAGACAAGTGGAATTCAGTTGCAAATTATGTGGTTCTAACAAAGAGATCGTAGGTTTCAGAGACCAGGGAAGAGACAAGAGCTGGCATGGTTGGAGAAAGTTGACCATAGAAACCCTAGAAATAGATCTTTAAGGAAGGTGAGCTGACAAGCTCCTCAGTGTAGACATGAAAGAAGTATGTTTAGACCACCACAGACTCATACCCTCCTGAACCAATAATCACTCTTCCTTGAAATTAGCAGACAATCCAGCCAGGTTTCAGCCCCTGATATGGGACTTGACATCAGGACTATGGGTGAGTGCATTGAAAAGAAAACTTCACCAGGAGTCCTAAGACCTGAGTTCCAGTCCTGACATTACCACTGAGTAACTTTGGGAATGGGGAGCAAGTGGCAAAGAAAAACCAAGTTCATTCCCAGCAGAGTCTGCAGTTGAGCTTTGAGACTAACAAGACTTAAGAGTTGTCATGAGCTCCCATAAGATTTGTTTTTATCCTCTCAGAAGTGTACAAAAGCCGAGATAATGAGCTTCTGCTGAAGTGTGTTCTCCCTGATTGGGCTGGCTTTTCTCACGGGCTGTCCCAGGTGCTGATTCATGATTCAAGGAAAACCACTGAGATCACTGCATCCTTCCCATAAAACTATCCCCAAAGGCAATTTAAATATCCCCCTGGTTTGCTTAGTAAGAAGAAAAACTAAAGTCGGTCAGGTACAAACATCTATTTGAGCAATCTTAGCTGCATTCTACAAAATGCTTAAACAACCTTAGATTAGTTTGACTGCAAGCCCACGATGAATCCAACTGAATTATTCCACCAGGTAATTAAGACTTAATTACTACCTTGGCTCTGAAGTTAGGTCCATGCAAACTAGAGAAAGTGAAACTGGGCAGAGAATCTTGGCTTTGTCATCAGAACTTGTCATCTGATAGGACCATGACCAGACTCGGATTTCAGCTCTTATGTGAAATATACAAGTAAGAATGGATCAGTTTGGGGGGGTGGGAAACCTACAGCTTTAATCTCTTTGGGCTTTTGTGTCACTAGGTAAATTTTAGAAAATATAAATAGTTTCATGTGGGAGGTGTGGTATCAGACTGCAGAGCTTAGACAAGAGGTTTTCCTGTAAACGACTACACTTTTTGTAACTATGCTGGAGTAGAATTAATCATATGTGCTAGGACTCTGGCTTTGGAACAAGATAGAGCTGGATTAGACTCTGGGCTTTTTCATTAACTAGTCATATGACATTGGACAAGTTACTTAACTATTCAGAGTCTTAGTCTCCTCCAGGACAAAACAATACCTTTTCCATAGGGTTATTGCATGAATTATATGAGCTAATGTGTGTGCAATGCATAATATCGTGATCAGCACAGAGATGTTCAATAAATGGCTGCCAGGATTAGGAAAAGAGGCACAGCATATTGGTTCAACACTCCAACTCCGGAGTCAGAGAACCAGGGTTAGAATCTAAACATATTTTCTTTCTAGCTGTGAAACCTCAAGCAAAACACTTAATGTCTCTAAGCCTTCATTTCCTCATCTGTAAAATAAAGATAAATGTTTCTCTCTCATAATGTTATTGTCAGGTTGAAAGGAAACAAAAACCTTTAAAGTGCTTAGCATCTACCTGACTTGAGCTCGGTAAGTGTTAATTGAACAACAATATTTTGAGGCAGTGATTTCAGTAAGGTTGAGCTCCTTCACTCTCCCAAGGGACTCGATCTTTGGAGGCAAAATGAAGAAGAGTTTGGAGAAGGTTCCAAGTTAAAGAAAGTACGAGGGTTAGGGACCATCTCTTTTGTAAAGGATTCCTCCTGAATCAGAGGAGTCTTTCCCTCTGCATTCCAGAGGTCACATGGGTCATATATTCTGTCACATATCATAATTTAAATATGTTGCAGGTAATAATATCAATCCATAGTGTTCCTCATCTTTCTTAAAAGGATCACTGGCCATAAACCATTGCTTTCCCTTTTGTAAACTGTCCTGGATTCAGGGAGTCAGTTGTCTGTCTCTCTACTCTGGGTCCTACCCAAGCTGATGTTACCCCAGTCTCCTTCTTAAAAAGATCACACAAAACTGGATGTCACCAGTCTGGTCCTAAAATTTTTCCCTCTGGGAAATATTTTGAAAATTTCCTTTCTGGAAAATAAGCAAACTCTATCATAATAGATAAAAATCATTCTAAGTTTTCAAGAATTGTTATTATGTTGTCATTTTATTATTGAAAAAATTGAGGTTCCAATTGATTGAGCCATTTTCCAAGGGCATATCAAGAAGGATATGGTCTAATTAAGTCTCTCTCAAGTTATAAAGAAAGAAAAAGAAGAAAAAACATGGTCCACAAAGAACCCCAAAATCAATCTTTATAATTTACTCTCATAGAAGTTGAGTATTTGACTAATGGTTTTAGAGAGGCACTTTGATTTTAAAAGTTTGGGGCTTGGGTCTGCAGAAGGGGTCTTTCTCTTCCCCTAAGAAGAGAGCACGATATGATGGAAAGAATACAGAATTTGGAGTTAGAATGTCCCACGTTCAAATATCTGTTCTGCTCCTTCCCAGGTGTATAACAAGTTGGACAACTCTCTTAACCTCTCTGAATTCCACTTTGTTCATCCATAAAATAGCCGTAGCTGTACTCAACTTGGAGGTCTGCAGGAAGGACTAGAGCTAATGTATAAAACAGGCCTCACATTCATGTACCACAAACTCAGTGCGATTGCATCTGCACCCAACAATCTGCCACCTAATCTCTGGTCAGGAGCCTTGAACAATTGTCTCTAATCAGGAAATAGCCATGAGCTAGACATAAGATGGACTATAACAATTTCAGAAATAGATGCTGAGAAAGGTGTTGAAATAACCAAGTTATCTCATGATTTGAAGGTTAAAAAAAAAAAAGATCTGATTAACTGCAGGGAGATTTCTTTGGTTCCACAGATTATAAAGATATAAGACAACAAAACAAATTTCTAGCTAAAAGCAGAGGATTTCCCACCAACTAACTCTTCTGCTTCTACTTTCACCAGGAGGTAATTTTAGACAAAGTTACTTTTTAGACAAAGTAATCTCAGAGATTTAAAGTCCTCACTGGTAAAAATAAGATCCTAATGTCTGCTTAAAGGACTGTTTTCAGGATTAAATAATATATGTGAAGCACTCATAGTCTCAGTAGAATCAATAAATAAAATGTCATACGCATACCAAGGAAGACCATAACAAAATCAGAAAAAAAAAAAAACTAAATTTACGAAAATTCATTTAAAAAATAATGAAAACAGTGTAAGCTAAAAAAATGGGATTTATGTCACAATATCATGCACACAAATTTTAAAACATACCACAGCCACTATATTTTTAACATACATATATTATTAAACAAATATGAAAAGAAGAAACATGGAAGGATATATATTTTGAATACACTAGAGTGCACACTTAAGAGAAACAGGGGAAGGAGTAGGGATGGGGCAGGACTAGCAAAAATCATAAAATAAAATGAAATGAAAAAGAGCCTTGCCCTAACCAATGATGATGGTTTATCAGGAACTGAGGTGTAAGGGTCATTTAATTTTGTTCCTAAGATCCCATAATATTATATTTAAGTGATATAAATTCCTTGAATTAGTGCCTGCATTGCTTTATATACTCAGTATTTAGTAGCTAACGAGCCTATGTACTTAGGCATATAAATCACGGATTGTGAGAAACAAAAGATTTAGCGGTCATATAATCTAGCTCTACCATTTTGTAGAACAGAAAGTGAAGCCCAAGTTGAAGGGAGAATAAACGTTTGAGGGTTACTCAGCTAGTGAGTGGCTGTCGTAGAGGCGACAACCGTAGAGCTTGAACCATACCATGAAGGCCTTCCAAAGAAGCTGACTCATCCCAGTCCCTGCTGCTGGAGCAAGGTGGACGAAATAGCCCTTCAACATGCTTGACTTGATCTGTCAATGTCTCTCTCCCACTAGGACCCTGATTAGAGCTGAAGTAAGCTCCAGACCCCAGAACAGCTACCATGAGTCCTTTCATGACAGTGTGTGCTGCTTGTCTCTCTCTACCCATGTAGTGAATAAAGCAATCACAATGATTCTGTAGGCAGGGCCTCATCACAAGTTCAAAACCTCTTCCCGTCAGGTCCCAGTGGAATTAAAACTTAGGTGAAAGGGAAGCAAAAGAGGGATCCCATGGAAGCCAGAGGACCTGCCTGTTATCCCCAAGTCTGCCAACAACTAATTATTTGACTTTTGGGCAAGTCATTAACCTCTCTGAGTGTCAGTTTTCTCAATGCCAAAATAATGACAATATCAATCATGTCCACTCCACAGGGGTGTGGAGGCAATCATAGATATTTATGGATATAAAATGCATGAAAGGAAGTAGAAAAAGGTATTATGATGCATTCTTACTGCTATGGATTTTATCAAAAATAGCAATCCCCATGTTGCCATAGCAAAGAAAATTCCTAGTTGCGCTACATGGAAAAGTTTCCTAACAATCTAATGTTTATAATCATGACTTTATCAAGCACAGTTCTAGATTCAAGAACTCTGAATTGACGATTCCAACCTGAGGGAATTTGGGGTGTGAGATTCGGGAGGCCAGGTAAATGGTTCCAGGGGAGCAGTTTAGATAATGGAATCGGGAGTCTTGGGTCTGGATCCTGGCTCCTCTACAATGTGGGTCAACAGACAGTTGCATGTCTCTAATCTCAATTTCTCAACCACAAACAAGACTAATGTCACCTCTCCAGGAGGATTGTTGCCAGATTTCCATAAGGTATTATATGTGGAAGATCCTGGGAGTGTAGAGATGCCCTCAGAAAAAAAAAAAAAAAGAGGGAGAGATGGGAATCTAGGCTTTTATGCAAAGGCCCCCAGGAAGCTTTTAGGCATCTTAATGAGTATCCTGAATGGACTTGGAACATGGCATTATGCAGTATTATAAGGTGACTCAAATCTGTATCATATGGCTAGAGGAAATCTTAGGAAATGAAAAATTTCCATGACTCAAATATAAAGCAAACTAAACATAATTATTTTAAGCAGTTTGGTAGAGCAAAAGAAAGGAGCACTCATTTGACTTGATGCTTGAAAGCTTCACCTAGAAGCAGAAGTTTAGAGACATCTCCTCTTCTGTATATGCAGTCACAATATTTAGTCTTTTTGTGTATGGCATGCACATAATCATAATAGAGAAACATAACCTACTGATAGTAGAATCAACCCATCATCAAAATATAGAGAAGACTTAAATTATCAAGCATTGCCATATGAATGGGATAAAAGACCGATTTTTTTGTTAATGGGATGGAAGGGAGGAGAGAGGAAAGAATAAGGAAATAATTTCTTCATCTTACTTAGTGAGAGTCAAACTTAGTCAATTAGTGAAAAAAGAACTTACATGTAGTATTGAAATAAAGATACAAATATATTGCTCAAAGATAGCAATATTAACAAAGTTTATGTGGGGTAAATAGATTCTGTTTCAGAACAGAAAATCAATAGCTACTATCTAAAATTGATGATGATAGCAATGACAAAAATAGCCAACATTATTTAGCTCTATGTGCTGAGCACTGATCTACATCAGTTACAGGTATTAACTTATTTAATACTTAAAAGTCTACAAATTGAGTTCAGTGTATACTGCTCAGGCTATAGATGTACCCAAATCTCACAAATTACCTCTAAAGAACTCACTCATATAATCAAATATCATCTGTTTTTCAAAAACCTATGAAAATAAAAAATAAAAAGTTATATTCAAATTCAAAACAAAGATAATAAATCTATGTTCTCTTCCTTAAAAAAATTAAAAGAGCCCTATGACATAGGCATATTTCTCTGCTATGAATAAAGAATTGAGGCACAAAGATGTTAGGTAACTTACCCAAGGTCATATAAAGGTAGTGAGCCCACGAGTTTGAACATATTATTTATAATCCTGGTGTATGAACGACCAAACAACTTTAGAATGCAATATGTTGAAGACGATGGCCTCTGAGCTGGGGTGGTGATGATTAAAGTAGAAAGAAAGACTTTTGTTACCAGTTAATATTATTCGACTAGGCGATTTTTTTTTACTGCCCACTGAATAATTATATAATAAGAAGGAAAATATATCAATGTGTACTAAAAGGGAATAGTGGACAGGAAGAGCAGATTCATAAGCTTTCAAATTGTGAAAGGTTTTCCTGAGGAGAAGCGATTAAAATTGCTGTGAGTGTCTAGAAGGGGTAAAACTAAGACCAGTGTGTGAAAGGTACAGAAGGAGAGAGTCCAGGTCCACCAAGAGAATCAACAGGTGGAACTGTTCACAGATGGAGGCTCATATGGCCACTGAGTGACCGTGTGGTGGGTGTGTGGTGAGACTCCAGCCCCAGATGGGATTAAAGCAGATGCTGTCTAGGTCTCTTCCAAACCTGAGAATTGTGTGCCTCTTATCTTTACAGAAATTTCCAAAAGTAAACTCGAATTAATTTGAATCAGAAATACCAGCTTAAGGCTCAGTTCCATAAAATGCAAGAGATGCCCAAGGAAAATCAGCCAGTTTCAGAACTGCTTAAAAACAAGCTCTACAAATAGGCCCAGAATTATAAACCGAAACTTCGACTACAGAGGGAAAGACTCTGTCCTTCAATTCTGAAATTCTTTTTATTTCATTCTCATCCTCAGACCAACAGTCCACATTGTCTCCATGGCCAAGAATAATCTCACCATAGTAACTGAATTCATTCTCATGGGCTTTACAGACCACCCCAAATTGGAAATTCCCCTCTTCCTGGTGTTTATGAGTTTCTACCTAGTCACCCTTCTTGGGAATGTGGGGATGATTATTTTAATCCAAGTAAATGTCAAACTCCACACCCCAATGTACTTCTTCCTGAGCCACCTCTCCCTGCTGGATGCCTGTTACACCTCAGTCATCACCCCTCAGGTCCTAGCCACATTGGCCACAGGCAAAACGGTCATCTCCTATGGCCGCTGTGCTGCCCAGTTCTTTTTGTTCACCATCTGTGCAGGAACAGAGTGCTTCCTGCTGGCAGTGATGGCCTATGACCGCTATGTTGCCATTCACAACCCACTGCTCTATACCGTGGCCATGAGTCCCAGACTCTGCTGGAGCCTGGTGGTAGGAGCTTATGTCTGTGGGGTGTCAGGGGCCATCCTGCGTACCACGTGCACCTTCACCCTCTCCTTCTGTGATGACAATCAAATCAACTTCTTCTTCTGTGACCTCCCGCCCCTGCTGAAGCTTGCCTGCAGTGACACAGCAAACAGAGATTGTCATCATCTTCTTTGGCAATTTTGTGATTTTGGCCAATGCCTCGGTCATCCTGATTTCCTATATGCTCATCATCAAGACCATTTTGAAAGTGAAGTCTTCAGGTGGCGGGGCCAAGGCTTTCTCCACATGTGACTCCCACATCACTGCTGTGGCCCTTTTCTTTGGGACCCTTATCTTCATGTATCTGCGAAGTGGCTCGGGCAAATCCCTGGAGGAAGACAAGGTCGTGTTTGTCTTCTACACAGTGATCATCCCCATGCTGAACACTCTGATCTACAGCTTAAGAAACAAGGATGTAAAGGACACCTTCAGAAAGGTCACTGGGAGACTCCAGGTGTCCCTGAGTATGTAGATCTGAGTGAGAGGCATTCTTGTTTTAGTCCGCTTTCTTCCCATATCAATATATTCTAATAGGCACCATTATTAAATGCAGCCTGTACCTACAATAGAGAGCAGATAGAAGGTAGGTACCACCAGGCACACAGGAAAAACTACAACTGTGGTGAAATTAGTTTCCAACAATTCCATGTTCTTTCTTCCTATCCCCTTCTTCCACTTTCAATCCATTCCTTAGCACTCAGCAGTCTCTTGCTATTCTCTAATGTCACAACTTATAGAATCTCAGGTCCCAGGAGTCTTGAGTTCATTTCATTCCACCCCAATACTCTCTGCACTCAGGCCTGGGCTTGCCATCCTTTCCCTCTTGTTTTTGCTCCCATCAATCCCTCCTTCTTCTCTGTGTCAAAGATTGTATCTGGGGAGCTCTGTGAATTGTACAAATTGGTCTTTTTCTTTTAATATGAAGGACTGATCACCTCACTAAGCAGGGAGTATTGTGTAAGGCAAAACTCAGTCTCCAACCTGCCATGGGAAGGAAGTTTGAGAAATGAACTTCTCTTTTCAGAAGTTTACCCCCTTAGAGTGTCTTCCTTCTTGCTCAGGCCAGAACAATGGAACTTGAAAATTTCCTTATCAGTTGGCACCTTACTGGTTTTATTGTTCCTGCTTTCATGTTACTTTGGTATCTTCAAGATGAACCGAACCATATTACCTTTGGGAATGTCTCCTCAATATTTCTCATTTCTGAAGGCCATGGTGTGTTTCTTCTCCTCCTCACCCTATTGCCTGTCTCATGAACAGTTCTCTCCTACCAAGTATCCAGTTTCCAGGAACGGCAAATCAGAGAGCACAGACAGATAAATAGAGAGACAACTGAACCCCATATTACCCTCTCTGATGAAGATCTGGTAAGAGGGGAAAGTCATCATGACTCCTGCACCAGACTGCAAAACCCTTGAGAACAGAATGTTTTCTTCACTGCTAAGTCCAAAGCCTTTTGAAATAAGTTTTTTAGTACATGCTTGTTTCTATTTGAGCCTTCTGGCAACTCTATTGCAAATGGAAAAAGCATGGTTTAATGTAAAATTCCCATTTTGCAATTAGGGATTTCCTCCTGAGTCAAAGAGTACTCAGAGTATACAGCAGTAGACAAGGCATGGAGTCAGACTCGAATTTGAATCCTGATTCCACCACTGATTTATTATGAGGCTTGCGTAAATGATTTAATTTTGCAGACCTAAAGCAAGTATAACAATTCCCAATTCAAGAGGATATTGTAAAAGTTAAATAAGATGATGAATAAGAAATAGCCAAACACTAATCAGGCATTCAATATAGATTGCTCTCATATCTTCTCTTCCCTTTCCTTCACTTTCTGGTGTCAACCCTGGACCCTTGCTAGAGTTTAATGGCCATTGACAAAAGCAAATAGATCACTAACCAATGAAAAGCGATGGACTGAGGAAAAGTAATGAAATAGATCACCAACCAATGATGGTAAAAGTCAATGAAAGCAATGAACTGAGGAAAATGTATAACTCAATCCTTTGTACTAAGGAATAAAGTAAGTGAGTATTTATCTGGATAGGTGGAGTTCATGTATCTGTGTCCCACATAGTCAAGGATAAGAAAAGGATGTGTTTTTAAGTGAATATGTTATTTTATGAATATATGAACTCCTCTACCCAACTTTGATTTCATGAAAAGTTGATCCTCATTGTCTCTCCATATGGAAACCACAGTTTTATTAAAATAATTCATTGTGGAAGACAGTGTGGCAATTCCTCAAGGATCTAGAAATAGAAATACCATTTGATCCAGCAATCCCATTACTGGTATATATCCAAAGGATTATAAAGCATTCTATTATAAAGGCATATGCACACGTATGTTTATTGTGGCACTGTTCACAATACCAAAGACTTGAAACCAACCCAAATGCCCATCAATGATAGACTGGATAAAGAAAATGTGGCCCATATACAGCATGGAATACTATGCAGCCATAAAAAAAGGATAAGCTCATGATCTTTGCAGGGGCATGGATAAAGTTGGAAACCATCATTCTCAGCAAACCGATACAAGAACAGGAAACCAAACACCACATGTTCTCACTCACAAGTGGGTGCTGAACAGTGAGAACACATGGACATAGGGAGGGGAACATCATATACTGGGGCCTGTCAGGGGGTAAGGGGCTAGGGGAGGGATAGCAGGGGGTCGGGGGCTAGGGGAGGGATAGCATTAGAAGAAATATCTAATGTAGATGACAGGGTGATGGATGCAGCAAACCACCGTGGCACGTGTATACCTATGTAACAAACCTGCATGATCTGCACATGTACCCCAGAACTTAAAGTATAATAGTAATATAATCATTATTATTATTCACCACACATCTTGTAGTTGACTGATTCAGAAATAAGCACCTGATCCATGTTGGGCTAATAAAAATTTTTCGTGGACATTGTGAAGTTGAACACGTAAAATAGATTCAGAATAGGAAACCAGATTGACAAAGGTAGAGAATACCCAAATAGCTACTAAACATAGGAAGAGCTGCTTATTCTCATTGGGAATTGAGAATAAGTATTATTCTCATGAGAATTATCAGGAAAATGCACACTTAAAACCACAACATGTTCACTAAGTTAGCAAAAATTTAAAACTATGACATCACTGTGTTGACAAAGATATGAAAAATGAGTCGTATAAATGGGTTTAACAACTTTATAAAGTAATTTGGTAATCCTTTAGGAATAAAAAGTATACAACCAATGACCCAGCTATTCCAGTGAGCTAGTCATACACACTGGAGGAACTCTTGCCCATGCACACTGGGATATGGGTTCAGAATGTTCATGAAGTATTGTTGTAATAGCACAAACCTCAAAACACTTTCCTTTGGTTTTTCTTTCTTCTGGCCTGGGGAATGGATGTGATGGCTGGAGCCTGGCAGCTATTGTGGACCATAAAGTGACTTTAAAGATGAGAGCAATGCATAGAAAACAGCAGAGCAGGGAAAAAGAGAAGCCTAAGTCCCTGACGACCTTTTTAATCCACCATATGGGCCCTAGGCTGCTTATCCTCGGGTCTCTTTTATGCGAGAAAGACGCATTCATCTTATTAAAGAAAGTAACTAGAAACAATATAATTTTTTTGAAAAATAGGCTAAACAAAGTCATAATATAGGGATATATACACATATGACAAAGCTTTAAACCACACAAGTAAATTATTATAACCACAGCCAAGACATAGGAGCAAGGAGAGTTGTGAAGGGGGAGAACCTCATAGCGAACTTCTGGAGAGAGGAAGTATTCGATTTATCTTTGTCTGACAGCAATTGCCTGAGTATTTTCTTTTAACTTTTTTGATAAACTGTATTCATTTTAAGGCACTTTTTTGTATATGTATTATATTTCTTTTAAAAATACAAATGAATAAAAATGCAGACCCCACTGCACTCCTAAACTAGCGTGGAAGCCTGAGTCATGGGTTCTGTTGCCATGTCAGACAGTAGCACACATCCCTCTTTCCTTGGCAACAACATAGTGGAATTCAAGGGGAGTTAGGAGACTCCTCCTCAGTCATGGCTTTTCTCTGCTCTGTTGTTTTGATTAATTTTCCACCACTAAAGCGGTCTTTCTCTCTCTTTTTTTTTTTTTTTTTGGATGGAGTCTCACTCTGTCACCAGGCTGGAGCACAGTGTCGCAATCTCGGCTCACTGCATCCTCTGCCTCGTGGGTCCAAGCAATTTTCCTGGCTCAGCCTCCCAAGTAGCTGGGACTACAGGCACATGCCACCATGCCCAGCTAATTTGTGTATTTTTAGTAGAGACAGGGTTTCACCATGTTGGCCAAGATGGTCTCGATCTCCTGACCTTGAGGTTCGCCCACCTTGGCCTCCCAAAGTGCTGGGATTACAGGAGTGAGACACCACGTTGGGCCTTTATTTTTTTATTGACAAAAACTGTAAATATTTGTAGTGTACATCATGCTTTGATATATGTATGCACTGTAGAACTACTAAATCAAGCTAATTTTTTTTATATTATACTTTAAGTTCTAGTGTACACGTGCAGCTCATGCAGGATTGTTACATAGGTATACACATGTCACAGTGGTTTGCTGCATCCATCCTCCCATCATCTACATTAGGTATTTCTCCTAATGTTATCCCTCCCCAATCCCCCTACCCACTGCTATCCCTCCCCAACCCCCACCCTGCCCCCAACAGGCCCCATGTGTGATGTTCCCCTCCCTGTGTCCATGTGTTCTCATTGTTCAACACCCACTTGTAAGAACATGTGGTGTTTGCTTTTCTGTTCTTGTGTCAGTTTGCTGAGAATGATGGTTTCCAGCTTCATCCATGTCCCTGCAAAGGACGCTAACTCAACTGTTTTTATGGCCGCATAGTATTCCGTGGTGTATATGTGCCACATTTTCTTTATCCAGTCTATCATTGATGGGCATTTGGGTTGGTTCCAAGTCT
>CAUYOR010117231.1:0-20694 GCA_963573925.1 Callimico goeldii | reverse complement strand
TAATCCCAGCTACTTGGGAAGCTGAGGCAGGAGAATTGCCTGAACCCAGGAGGCGGAGGTTGCGGTGAGCCGAGGTCGCGCCATTGCACTCCAGCCTGGGTAACAAGAGCGAAACTCTGTCTCAAAAAAAAAAAAAAAAAGAAAAACAATTATTACTATGCCAGCACCTGAGTCATTTGTAATCCAAATCTTAGCATCACTCAATGTACCAAGGTAACAAACCTGCACATGCATCCCCTGAACCTAAAACAAAAGTTGAAAAAAAGATTGATAGTTTTTCAGTACTTAAAATCTCTCTCTCTCTCTCTCTCTCTCTCTCACACACACACACACACAAATTTTACATACAAAATATGTTAAACATCTCTATGTACCACTTCATACTCTTAGCCTCACTTGACTCTTTTTCCTCCATGAAACTTTCTGCATTTCTCACTGAGCAGTGGAAAATGCAAAAGCTTTCATGGAGGATGAGGCTTAATTTGACATTATTTTACTCCTTATCCCTACCAGACACCTTTCATATCCTGCCCCAATGCTTCCCCAGCACATGCTGCCCAGCACCCATGTATGTTTAACCTGGAAGTTTAGGGTAGTTACAGCTTGCTGTGTAAACTTTTTATCAATTGGAGGTAGAGACTGGATAGATAAATTGTCTCTTTCTTCCTTAATCTTTTTGGGGGAATCTATGCTGCAATGTTATCTACATATATAATTTCTAGATGGTCTTAAGAAACAACACTAGTTAACTTTGTATGGAATGGGATTGGTAGTGAAAAAATAAAGTTGATATATTTTTACTTTTTTGCATCCTTTTTTGTCATTGGAAAAAAATTAATATGTGCTTATATTATGCTTACACTAAAAATTATTTAACAAATACTTACATTTAAAAATTACTGATTTCATGAAGACAGGGAAAGCCAAAAATAATTTTAAAGAGTTTAAGCTGTCAAGGCCATAGCACCTATCATGGACATTTCTAGCCACTCAGTTAAGAAGACCCTGTTCCAGGAAATTACACATGAAAGTGGGGAGTTATAAAAATTTAAGAATG
Source organism: Callimico goeldii (assembly GCA_963573925.1). Lineage (NCBI taxonomy): Eukaryota > Metazoa > Chordata > Mammalia > Primates > Cebidae > Callimico > Callimico goeldii. The sequence continues at coordinate 19,637 of CAUYOR010117231.1, read as the reverse complement.
TATAAAATTGGTACAATCTGGACATTGTTCATTTGTGATGACGTGACAAATCCTTTTTTAAAAAGTAAAGACAACCACTTAAAAATGTATACTGTTCCCTTGGAGTAAAACATCTTTAACAATCCTGGGATTCAGCAATTGAGAAAGATCAAGCTGGTATTGAAGTCTAAGAACATGTAGTACTTATACTCTGTTCTCACTCAAATCAGTAACCATGGACTCTGTTAACATGAGCTATATTAAGTCTCAGTGAATCAGTACAAACAAATGGGCTGCAACTAAAACAGAGCATATCAACACTGAATTTGGCTCAGTTTGATAAGGTGGGAGGTTGGAGAGTTTTAATTGAATGGGTTAAAAGATATACAAATGAGCCTTTTAATGAAGATTAGAAATATCTGCAAATAGAAAAGGAATTAAGCATTGAACCAAAGTTACTTATAATAATTCTGTTATCTTTCAGCTAAAGATATTAATAATTCTGTTATCTTTCAGCTAAAGATATTAAGCTGAACTTTATTTGGTATAAGGTGGGAGGGAAGTGGTAATTAAGCATTATTTATTTCCATCAGTCATCATCTCACTTCAGCAAATTTAAAATTAGAATTTGCAGTATCCTTAAATGTGCCACTGATACAGATATATTACCATTCCATGCAAATAATATTAAGGGAAAAAATTCCATAACTTCAGAATTAGTCTGTAAGCAAATGTTTCTCAAAATATCTTTTCATAAGCCAAAGAAGTAATGTTTCTTAGCACTGTTTCACTCACTCTGAGAAAAAATGCCATAACCAACTGGTGGTTTTATGAAGCAGTGACCTCTCCTGTCATGTTCACTTTTATACCTCCAGAAATACAGAACTTAGGCACTCAATAAATATCCATGGATTGACTAGATCACTGGCTAGCTAAGTGGATGAATAACTGAACAAATAAATGAGAGGCTAAATAAATGGGTGAACAGGTGGATAACTGATTCACTGTTTAAAAGCATAAATGAGTGAATAAATGCACATTAGTACATTTATTAATAGGTTAGTTAATCATTGAAACATAAAAATATATACAATTACACAAAGAAAAGTGTCACTTTTTACTGCTTTATCCTAGGGGCCTTCAAGCCCCCAGCTGCACCTTGAAATCACCTGTAGAGCTTTAAAGAAAATACCATGTGCCCCAGCCGTGAAATCTGATTTCATTGATCAAGGGTGCAACCCAGTTATAGGTATTTTTTTTAAAGATCCATAGATAATTTTATGGTCTGGTCAGAGTTGAGAATAGCTAGCCTACTCCTTCAATCACAACTTTTTTTTTCAGCTCTCCATCTTTCATGATTGGTCTCTTTTACTAAAATGCCCTGCATTTTTCTCTGCAAGCACTACTCTCTTCCTACTCTTTCCCACCTTGCCTCTCCCCTGATTCCTTGCTTGAGAAATGGGAGCCATGAAAGTTAACGTGTTTTTTAAAAGCTAGTTAAACTTTTGTGCTTTTTACTTCGAAGGCATAGGGTGAGGATCTACAGGACAGAGGACAAAAGTGAAAGGTGAATGCAGCAGTTGCCAAAAATCATAAATTTATATTAACAATGGCTTTTATAGACATCTCCCTGGGGCTCAAGTATCAATGAACTACACATATATGATGGAAACAATCTTGTTAACCACTTCATTTAAATCTGGTTTAATAAATGTGAACCTGGCTGGGTACAGTGGCTCACACCTATAATTCCAACACTTTAAGAGGCTAAGGCAGGAGGATTTCTTGAGGTCAGGAGTTCAGGAACAGCCTGGGGAGCATAGCAAGACCTCATCTTACAAAACGTAAATAACTAGCTGAGCATGGGGGCATGCACCTGTAGTCCTAGTTACTCAGAAGGCTGAGATGGGAGGATTGCTTGAGCCCAGAAGTTTAAGGCTCCAATGAGCCATAATCATGGCACTGCACTCCAACCTTGATGACAGAGTGAGACCTTGTATCTTCGGAAGTAAAATAACAAAATAGTGAAAATGACACAGTCATTTGTAGCTTATAAAGTACTTGCATGGTTTAGCCCTACAATAAGGCCGTAATATATTAATAGTGGGAATTATTATTGCTCAAAGATTTTAAGTGATAACAAATAGCACATGTTTGGAGTAATGGAGCAATTCAAATTCCTGCTATTTACCTGTTATGTGACGAGAAGAATATTGCATAATTTCTCTGAACCCTGGGTCCCTTATTTGTGAAATGAGTTAAAAATAACAACTTTATTGGATTGGTGGAAGGAATAAATTTGACAAAACGTCTAAAATTACCCTCATAGTGCCTGTGAGAGGGTAAATGCTTGATAAATAAAATTAAAAATAAAAGATAACACAGCCAATAAATGATAGAGGATTAACATACCAACTCTCCCCCATTTTACTACATAGCCATATCACAAAACGATTTCTAGATATTCTTACAAGAGTACATCTTACTAATTCTGTGTCATAGATAATATTAGTGCAGATACTTTCAGTTGCATAGAAAAATCCAATTCAATGTAGCCTCAAGCAAAAAGTAAAATATATTGTTTCCAGCCACTGAATAGTCCTAGGGTACATCTGACATCAAGTCCAGCTGGAAACAAAGGCTAAAACAACGTCATCCATATCTAATTTCATTCATTCTGTCTCTTAGCTCCACTTCCTCTATGCTACATCTGTATTGAAAGGGCTCTTTCCTCATGATTGCAAAATGTCTGTCAGGACTTGCAAACCCAGTCAAACTCAATTAAAAAGAGCTAGTGTCTTTACATAATATCTCTTGTTCTGGAATTTCTACTAAAGAGAGATCTACTCTGATTGGTTTGGCTCAGGTTACCTGCCCATTCCTGAACAAATCAAGATGGACAGAGGAATGGGACACCTTGATTGACTTAGATGTGTTTCACATGTCCACCACCAGTCCTTGTGAGCAGGGCTCCATGCCAACCACATCACTAAGAGTGGAGAGGAGCTGAATTTCCAAGCAAAAACAGTGATTCTTTGTATCAGAAGGCATGTTTATATCCAGAATGGGAGATGAAAGCAAATGTCTTCTGTGTGTCTAGGTTTTACAAGGAAAAAAACTCTCCTAATACATCTTTGCCTACCCCAGGTTGCAAAGATATTAGCACATATTTTCTTTTAGAAATCTTATAGTTTGGCTTTTACTTTTAGGTTTGTGATAACATAGTACAGCCATAATTCACAGCAGATTTTTCTGATTTCACTGCATCACTGATCATCACAAATTTGACAATCAGGGATTGAGAAGTACATACTTAGAGAGAATGCTAGAAAAAAACTGCAAGGTACTTGGTGAAAAAAAAATTATCTTTCCCGTAAGACAAAATGTAGGGAAAAACTAGTAATAATAGGATTTCATTGCCTATTTTCCTATCTTGTATTCTAATTTTTTCCTCTGATATTAGATAACTATTAATAAAATCTTTTTTCAAAATATACGCTATCTCAGTTGTATTGAAAATATCAAAGTGGCTTTATTCGCACTTTAATGAAAGTTTTAAAAGGGGAGTAACTGCTTGGTATCAGTTTGGGAAAGGCAGCAGGCTGTCTCCACCAATAAATTATCTTGCCAGAACAGAAAGCTTAGACTTTAATAAGAAATGTTTTATTAATAATTAATTTCTCATGGAATATTGAAGATCAATTCAGAATGTCAGTATTCATTTAAAAGAATAGAAAACCACCTCAACATTAGCAAAAAAAAGATAAAATATTATCCCCAAATAATTACAGTTTATTTGATTAACGATTCTCCTTCCACTTAGAGTCAGCAGGTGAGAAGTCAAGAAATTTTAAATATTCCTCATTTCTGCTCATTCACCAAGAACTTTAAAGATACAAATGGAGTGGGTTATGAGCCTCCGCAGGTGTTAGGGAATGATAAAGTGTCTCTTCAATAACGATGTATTTTTGAAATATGAAGTGTATTGAATAAACTCTAACTTCCATCACTGCAGCATAAAACTATAGGAACTCAAAACACCACCATGTTATGGTTGAATTTCTAAGATATTCTTTCCAACTTGCTTAATATTACTATTTTCCCTTATGAAGAATTTTTAATTTTTCATTTTGTCTCTGGTTTAACCTTAGAAGTGAGAGAAATAAAACTGTAGTTAGGGAGGCAAAAAAAAAAAAAGAGAAGTTTCCATTTATTTGTACCTACCTTGTTCCAAGAAGTATTTCTTTTTTTTTTTTTTTTTTTTTTCTGAGATGGAGTCTAGCCCTGTTGCATAAGCTGGAGTGCAGTGGTGAGATCTCCGCTCACTGAAATCTCCCGCTCCTGAGTTCAAGCAATTCTCGTGCCTCAGCTTCCCTGAATAGCTGGGATTACAGGCACACACCACCACACCCAGCTAATTTTTGTATTTAGTAGAGACGAGGTTTCACCATGTTGGTCAGGCTGGTCTTAACGTCTTGACCTTGTGATCTGCCCACCTTGGCCTCCCAAAATGCTGGGATTACAGGTGTGAGCCACCGCACCCAGCTGGATTTCTCTTTTTATTATTTATGGTGATATGTAGAGATTTTCAAAGTGCAGTTCAATTAATTTTGACAAATGCACATACCCATATAACCCACAAAGCTATTAAGATACAGAACCCTTCAGAAGTTTTCTTGACCCCCAGCAAAGTCAATCGCTACCATGCCACCAGGACCTTACCCCTACCTGTGCAGGCACCTTCAGTATTACTACTTTGTTCTTCTTCACACTGAGCAGTATCCCATGTTTACTCATTCTTCTGTTGGTGGGTATTTGGATTGTTTCTAGCTTGGGGATTTTATGAATAGAACTGCTGTGAGCATTTTGTACAAGTGTTTTTAGACATTTTTTTTTCATTTCTGTTGGGTAACTGGGAGTAGGAGGGGTTGGGTCAGAGTGGGGGGGGTGGGAGTTTAATTTTATAAGACATTTCCAGAGATTTTTAAAAGTGGTTTATACCATTTTATATTCCTGTTAGCAATGCATGAGAGTTCTGATTGCTTCACATCCTCATCAACTCTTGGGATTGTCAGTCTTTTTAATTTTATACCATTCTATGGGCTATGTCATTTGCATATCCCTTATTATTAATGATGGTGAGCTCTTTTTCAAGTGCTTACTATCCATCCTTTATGAAGAGTCTATTCAAATTTTTTGACTTTTTAAAAATTGGGTTCTTTTTCTTATTACTGCATTGTAGGAGTGAATTATATTGTCTAGACACAGGTTCTTAGCAAGATATAAATAGTGCAATTATTTCTTCCCAGTATATAGCTTGCCTATTTATTTCAGTATTAATAAGAAGTTTAAAGTTTTTATAAACTCTATTTTTAATTATTTAGTTTTGTTGAGACTTGTTTTGTGACCAATCTTAATGACTACTTAATGTGCACTTGAGAATGTATATTCTGCTGTGTTGAGGTTTAGTGTTCCATGAATGTCGATTATACCAACCCAGTTGATAGTTGTTCATCTTCTCTAGACTTTGCTTTTGCTTTTTTGTTTGCTTACTTATTGTATTTTTTAATTTTCTTTTTTTAAATGTTTTAATTTTTTTAAATATATATTTTATTGCACTTTAGGTTCTGGGGTACATATGAAGAACATGCAGGATTGTTGCATAGGTACATACCTAGCAAGCAAATACCACATGTTCTCACTCATAAGTGGGTGTTGAACAATGAGAACACACAGACACAGGGAGGGGAGCATCACACACTGAGGTCTGTTGCAGTGGACTAGGGGAGGGACAGTGGTGGGTAGGGAGCTGGGGAGGGATAACATGGGGAGAAATGCCAGATATAGATGATGGGGATGGAGGCATCAAACCACTTATTGCATCAATAATGGAATAATGGCTAAAATCTTTATATGTATAAATTTGCCTATTTCTCTTTTTAGTTCCATAAACTGTTGCTTTATATATTTTGAACATTGTTATTTGATTTACTTCTTATTTAGAACCATGCTACAGTCTAAATGTTTATGTTTTCCCAAAATTTGTATGTTTTAAACCTACTCATCAAGGTGATGGTTTTAGAAAGTGGGGCTTCTGGGAGTTAATTAGTGTCTTCATAAAAGAAGCCCCAGAGAGCTGCCTTGTCTCTTTTACCATATGTGAACACAGTGAAAAGTCACCATCTCTGAACCAGAAAGCAGGTCCTTGCCAGGCACCAAGTTTACCAGTGCCTTGATCATGGATAACATCTCAGCTTCCAGAAGGGTGAGAAATAAATAAGTCACCACATCTATCATATTTTGTTAAAGCAGTCTGCATGAATAAAGAGAGGTTGTTATGTTTTCTTAATAAATTAACCATTTACAAATAGAAAATGTCCCCTTTCTAAAAATCCTTTTCTTGAAATCTATTTGCCTGATATTAATATATTCACTCTACTCTTCTTATGATTTGTACTTCCAAAGCATATATTTTAATTTTAATTAACTGTGTCTTTATATTTTAAGTAAAAGAAATATATTACTTTAACCAAGTTTGTTGTTATTGATTCTATTGTTTTTCTCATCTCTATTTCATTTACTTAATCTTTACTGTTATTTTCTTTCCATTTGCTTTGGGATTCATTTTCCCTTTGTTTCAAGTTTCTTAAGGTGGAAGTTTAGGTTACTGACAAGACTTTTTCAATGTAGACATTTACAGATATAAATTTCCCTCTGAGCATTTCTTTTGTTGCTTCTCATAGGTTTGAGTGTGTTGTATTTTTATTTATCTCAAAGTATTATCTATTTCCCTTGTGGTTTCTTCTTTTCCCATTGGTTAAGAGTGTATTGTTTAATTTCTACATATTTTTGAAATGTTAAATTTCCTTCTGTTTTGACTTCTAATTTTATTCCATTATTACTGGAAAATATACACTGTATTTTTTTTAATTTATTGAGCTTGTTTTGTGGCCTAACATGGTATTTTTGAAGAACACTCTATATATAACTAAGAAAAATGTATATTCCAGTGTTATTGGATGGAATGTTCTATAGATGTCTTTTTGGTCTATTTCCTTTATAGTGTTGTTCAAATCACTTACTTTGCTGATCTAATGTCTGTTATCCATTACTGAAAATGGCCTCATTATCTGTCTCTTCTTCTAGAACTCTCAATATGCATAGTATGGTATGTTTGATTGTGTTCCATAGGTCTCATAAACGCTGTTCTTTTTTTTTTAATTTTTAACCTGTCCTCTGACCAGATAATCTCAACAGATTTATCTTCAAGTTCACTGATTCTTTTTATGCCTCTTCAAATATGCTGTTTAGATATTCTAGTGAAATTATCAGGTTATATTAGTATACTTTTGAACTACAATTTCCTTTTAGTTCTATTTTTATAATGTCTTTATTTTTATTAATATTATCTATTTGGTAAGACATCTTCTCATATTTTATTAGTTCATTAGTGCTGCTGTAATTAAATACCTGAGACTGAGTAATTTATAAACACAAATTTACTTCTTATTGTTCTAGAGGCTGGGAAATCTAAAATCAAACTGCCAAAAGATTTTGTGTCTTGTGAGGGCAGCTCTCTGCTTCCAAGATGGTGCCTTGTTGCTGCATCCTTAGGAGGAGGTGAAAAACTCATATGGCAATATGGATGGAAGGGCAAGAGAGCATTCCCTTCAACCTCCAGCCCTTCTAGAAGGTGGTAATCCCAACTCATGATGATGGAGCCCTCACGACTTAATCACTTCCCAAAGGCCTCACCTCTTAAGATCACCACAATAAGGATTAAGTTTCAGCAAGTATTTTAAAGGGGACACACACTTAAACCATAGCAGTTCCCCTTAGTCCTTTCAGAATGTTTAAAATAACTGATTTAAAGCCTTTTCCCAATAAGTTCAATGTTTGCTTTTCCTCAGTGACAGTTTCAATTGATTGCTTTTTTTCCTGTGCATGGGCCATACTTTTTGTTTCTTTGCATGCCTCACAGGTTTTGTTAAAACCTTGACATTTTTAATATTATGACAACTCAGAAAGTCAGATTCTCTCCCCTCCCCAGAGTTTGCTGTGGCTGCTTGTTGTAGTTATTTATGCTTAGAGACTTTTCTATACGAATTTTATAAGCATGTATCCTTGGTTGGTGTGGTCTTCGAAGTCTCTGTCATGTTAGCTTTGTGGATAAATAAAGCTTGGACAGAGATTTCCTGGGCCCAAGTGCCTGGAATCAAAATATCTCCCAGTGTTTGCAAAAGGGCTCTGTGAATATGTTGGACATGCCTTCACTACTTAGTCAGGCAGTTTACAGTTCTGTCTTAACTTTCACTTCCTGCTTCTGCAGATCCAGAATGTCAAGCAGTGGTGAAATGATAGAGCCTTCAGGTCTTTCCTGAGCTTGCACAGAGCCCTGCTCATGGTCTTCTAGTTTCTCAGGAATATATTGGAGATTTTCAAAGCGTTATTGACAAAGCATCTTATTTCTACTCTCTCTTCCCAAGCTTTGATTAGCCTATTTGTTTAAACTCCACTTGGCTCACAACTTCCCCAAAGTTGTTTTCTGCCAGGGAAAATGTGAGGGGCCAGGAAGAAAACAACTATGGAGGATCCGTGAGTTGAATATCCAAACAAAACTCAAGGGGACCCCTATGTATATTTCTGGAGTTGCTTCTTTATGCAACCGTCTCCCTTCTGAGACTTTGGCTCACAAATTACACCTCCAAAACTTGATTTCTTTCCTTCCTCTAGTGATAATGCTGCTTTCTTTTTAGGATCTGCTCCCCTGTACTGCAGTTTGGGAAGTGTTCCTAGTCAGAAATCCAGTGCAAATATGAAACTCACTTCCCTGTTTTGTCAGGTGTCCACTGAGACCATCAGTTGTTTTCTTTGTTTTATCCACTTTTATAATTGTTTTGCCTCTACAAGAGAAGCCTGGCTAAGAGTCTACACACAGAAAAGGGTATAACTGGAAAAATTGGAGAAATAGTCACAACCCTTAAGGAAATGTTAAAGGAAAAACAAAAATATTCTTGGAAATAGTGAAACAAACATTTTAAGCCTCAAAGTTTGTATCTTTCAAGTACTAAATTTCTACGTAATTTTTACATAAGTGTTAATGTTTCTATTTACTTTTGCTTGAATTAGGCTATCAAGTTATAAAATTTAAGCAAAAACAATCCTTTAAAATAAATTTTTTTTAAGTTCAGAGGTACATGTGCAGATTTGTTACATAGTTCAACTTGTGTCATAAGGGTTTGTTGTACAGATTACTTCATTGTCCAGATATTAAGCCTAGTATTCATTAGTTATTTTTCCTGATCTTTTCCCTTCTCCCACTCCTCACCCTCTGATAGGCCCCAGTGTCTCTTGTTCCCCTTTATATTTTCATTGTTCTCATCATTTAGTTCCCCTTTACAAGTGAGAATATGTGGTATTGGTTTTCTGTTCCTGTGTTAGTTTGCTAAGGATAGTAGCCTCCTGCTTCATCCATATCCCTGCAAAGGACATGATCTCATTCTTTTTTATGACTGTACAGTATTCCATGGTATATATGTACTACATTTTCTTTATCCATGCTGTCATTGATGGACATTTAGGTTGATTCCATGTCTTTGCTATTGTGAATAGTACTGCAATAAACATAATGTTCATTGCATATCATAATTATATATTATAGAATAATTTATATTCTTTTGAGTATGTACCCAGTAATGAAATTTCTGGGTTGAATGGTAGTTCTGATTTTAGGTCTTTGAGGAATTGCTACACTGTTTTCCACAATGGATGCACTAATTTACTCTCCCACCAACAGTGTATAAGCATTCCTTTTTCTCTGCAACCTGGCCAGCACCTGTTATTTTTTGACTTTTTTATAGCAGCCATTCTGATTGGTGTGGAGAATTACTATATTCCTGTATAGTAATAATGTTTTTTATTTGAAGCCCAATATCAAGTTCTATATTCTCTGGTAACATTACTCTAAATTTCTTTTGTAATATTATTCATTTACCCCATCTCAGCCTTAGGTTTGGGATAAAATTCACTCCCTTTAAATTGGCCTCTCAAGTCAGCTTTATGATTGAATTCTGATGAGCTAAAGCCAGTTTGAACATACCATCACTTCAACACGATGATCCAATCAGAAACAGACACATGGCCTAGGACAGTCAGAGCAAACAATATGTTTTACTGTTAATGTATGAAAACACTTTATTTCTTTTTGTTGAATATGCTGGTGTAAGAACATGAATCTTGGAATTCCTAGTTTTGATGCTGCCACTTTTGCAAACATGAGGAATAATCAAGACACAGAGGAGTGCACAGTTGAAAAACCTATTAAGATACAGAATCGGAACGCTGATGATACTGTGGAACTATGAATCAAACAGCTCCTGAATCTAGTTCAGCCTCTGAAATTTTTTTGAGCCAACATATTTCCCTTGTGTAAAACCCAATTATTTGGATTTTCTTTCACTTTCAACCAAAATCTCCCAAATTTCTATCCTTATAAGTTTCTATTCTTGAGAAAAGCCTCTATCATCAGGATAGAAAAAGTTATCATCAGGATAATTTTTTGGCAAGTTTTCACCTAATGGAAGCATCTTCCATGACATGGAAGCCTTAATTCAACTCCACAGAGCTAACCTGTAGCCCAATCTACATTATTCTCAGAATTATCACCATCTCTCTTCAGGACAAATTCATCAGGACTGTCATATAGAAAGTCAGGATCTTGGGCCAAGGCCAGCTCTTTCACATTCTTATCAAGCCCTATAGTGATAGATTAATAATGACATAAACCTCAATATTCAGACACCATAGCAGAAGATCTTAAAAGTCACTTTGGCAATTTATGTTATTTGTATTTACTTTTGTCCTTCAGTAACAGAACAATATCATTATTTTAAGAAATTTAAATGATACACATGTATAAAACAAAAAGTAAGAGTCATCTTTTATCAAGTAATTGTCATTCAGCATCTTACCTTATCCACTTGCAGTTTTTTATGGATCTTCATAAAAACATATATACTTCTTGTGGCAGGCTGCTTCTGAAATAGCCACCAATGCTCCTCACCTCCTGGTAGTCACATTCTCCCGTGCCTGTAGGCTGGATACCTTTCTTCTAAAGAATAGAGTATGGCAGAAATGCTGGGGATGCCTCTTCTGAGATTAGATTGTGAAAAGACCATAGCTTCCATCTTGAGTACAGTCTCATTCTCTCCTGGACCATTTGCTCTGGGGGGAACCAGCTACAGGCTATGAGGCAGCCCTGTAGAAGGAGCTATGAGTGAGTCTCGAGCAGATCATCTGAGGCCAGCCAACAGCCAAGTGAGGGAGGTACGGTCATGGATCCTCCCAAGTAGAATGTGAAATAGCTGCAAATCTGCCAACACTTTTATTACATCAGGAGAGACCCTGAGCCAAATCCACTCAGCTAAACTGCTCCCATATTCCTGACCTGGAATCTGATCAGGATAAAAAAACACTTGTTGTTTTAAGCTGTTATATTTCCAAACAATTTGTTATGTACCAATAGATATCTGATATACTTTCTTAACATGCAGTTCTGATGTGGATATCTTCATATTTGGGTATTTGTTTTGATTAAAATATACTCTTCCATTTGCACCTTCCAAGTATGAATCATACTTCTCCAAATCTTGATTACAACACACTAAAATCTTTAGTTTTTGCTTCTTTGAATTAAAATATAAATTGTTCCTATTTATTACCAAAACTTGCACTGTATATAAACTTCTAAGATCATATGTATCATTTATGATCCTTTTCTTTATATTTTCTCTTAAAATACATTATTTAACATTTGTATTATGTCATAAGTTTTACTACCTGAAAATTTGGTCTTGTTTCTTATACATGGCCTTGTCTGGGCCAATGATATATGGATAAATTTAATGAACACATTTAAATACATCTAAGCAGATGCTTTAAAAGGCATCACAAGTTTCTTCCAGCACTCTTCTGCCAAACAACGTAATGTTCCAGATAGGAACTGCTCCTTTTTCCTGGGTGCCAGAATAAGATGTTAAGTGGATCAGTGCTGCCACAGAGATGTAGCCATTCTTGCAGTGTTGATTTTTTTATAGCACAAAATTCTTAAGTATAGCTGACCCGTGGGCAATGCAGGGGTTAGGAGAACTGTACCCGCATGCAGTTCAAAATGCATTTATAACTTTTGGCTCCCAGAAAACTTAACCTGAGAGTCAATATAGCAGTAGGCTGTATTACTAATAGCCTACTGTTGACTAGAACCCTTACTGAGAACATGAAGAGTCAATTAACCCATATTTTGTATGCTAATGTATTATACTCTATATTCTTACAATAAAGTAAGCTAGAGAAAATAAAATGTTACTGAGGAAATCATAAGGAAGAGAAAATATATTTACTATTCATGAAGTGGAAATGTATTATAAAGGTCTTCATCTTCTCGTTGAGTAGGCCAAAAAGGAGGAGGAAGAAGAGTGGTTGGTCTTTCTGTCTCAGGGGTAGTAAAATATGTGGAAAAGTCTTCAAGTAAGTGGACCCAGGCAGTTCATACCCATATTGTTTAAAGGTCAGCTGTATTAATCATCTGAATTCAGAAATATTAAAAAAGAATAAGTTAACATGACCAAGTTAAGCTTATATGCATGGTTGGTTGAACATTCAAAAAAATCAATGTAATTTACTACATTAACAGATAATAGGACAATAAATGGACAAAGATTATGTAATAAAATTTAACATTCATGCATGATTTTTTTTAAACAAACTCTTTTCAAATATTCAAAAATGATGAAAAATGAATTCCTGGTAAATTATAAGATACTTTTTATTAAAGCCAAGAAGAACATGATTATCAGGATAGTCATAAAAGTTACCAATAGGTTTTTAAAGTAAAAATTTTAGAGGAGGATGTATTAGATTTGCTGCAATAACAAACTATCCCCCAAATCCCAAGGGCTTACGAGCACAGACCATGTTTTTTACTGCCAGTGTTTTTACTAAGGCTTTTGGAAAGTTTTTTTGATAGCCTAGAGGCCACGTTCTAAATTCTGAATGTACAACTATATTCTAAAGGGTTGAGCTTTCAGAAATCTGGCTTTCAGATAAGTGTTGAGTCACAGAACTGTTTTACTGCCTGGGTATTTACCTAGGTGTATGCTTTATAATTATTCTCTAATTTTACTATACTATATGCAATTTCTTTATTGTTATTATGCTAAATTTTATCTTTAAAAAAACAAAAAATGAGAATGAATAAGTTTACCTAGTTTTCTTAGAGTATCTAAGAAAAGAGATCTTGGAGATGAAGCTTATGAACTCGAATTAATACTTGAAGGTTGACAGAAAAGAAAATGTTGACAAAGTTAAAAAGAAGGAATTTTGGAAATCTAGGAGAGTGATGTATCACGGAGGTGAAAAAAAGTGCTGCAAGAAGAAGATATTGATCAACTTCTTCCAAAGTTAGGGAGAAGTTGTGAAAGGTAACAACTATTTGAGCTCTAAAAGGAGGCTAGCAATGTTCTATTTCAACTATTCATTTTACAAATGATATTTCACAAAGGTCTAGAGAGCGGGACAGGACTTGTTCATGTCATAGAAAGGTAATTCTGGGAGCTCAGATCTCTGAAGTCTTACATCAATGCTGCCTTGTGTCTCTTCACTAAAGGGTACACTTGCGTGCCTCTTAGTTCAACTTCCTACTCAGAAACTTAGAAGCAGGAGAGGTTTTGGTTTGGGGTTTATTTTTGCCAGAGGGAGTGAGGTTGTTATATTTTGAGTTTACACATGTTTTCCATGTTATCTCTCATACTAGCTTGAGAAGTGTCAGTTTTATTTAAAGACAATATAATTTTCTAGCCTCTGCCTCTCATGTTTTGGAAACTATGTAATCTCCTAGTTATTTCCTTAAGTTGGATTGCTGGACATTCAGAAAAACATTTAAAGTGTCAGTTTTATTTAAAGACAATATAATTTTCTAGCCTCTGCCTCTCGTGTTTTGGAAACTATGTAATCTCCTGGTTATTTCCTTAAGTTGGATTGCTGGACATTCAGAAAAACCCATATTCAATTGCTAAAGAGAAAGCCTCAAACATATCAAATAATACAAAAATCTAATCTAAAAAAGATTTTTTTCTCTTTCTCTTCTGCATTTCAGTTTTCTATGTACCATTTTCTGCCTATTTAAATGTATTCTAATTCCTGATGTCCTTTCTGGATTATTTCTTCCATTGCAGTCTACTCATGATTCTTTCATCCTCTCTCCTAATATAAAGAGCAAAAATAGCATACATTAACAAAACATAATTTGTCCACCAGCATTTCCCTCTGCTTCTAATATAACATTAGTTCTGTGACTCAACACTTATGTGAGAGCCAGGCATCTGCAAGCTTGATCCTTCAGAATACAGTTGTACATTCAGAATTTAGAACAAGGCCTCTAGGCTATCAAAAGACCTTTCCACAAACCTCAAGCTCTTTACTCCCCAGGGGAGCCACATGATTTACATTATTAATCATATAACACACAAAGCTCAAGAAAGCTTGTAACAGTGTTTACCTGATATGAGAAAATTGGACATAGGAAATTCAAATGGAAGTAGAAGATGGTTCTGTCGATACAGACTTGTGTCATTTGTTTAAAAAGTGACATTTTATAGCAAAGGAACAGATAGAAGAACTACACAAACTGAAGCATGCTACCAGCTCAGCAATGCAGGGCCATAAATGTAAGTCAAATGGAAAAGGTCAGATTCTGTGGTAACCGTTTAGAAAAGCAGGAAAGTGTATAATACATTTCAGAAAGATTCCCTTCAAAATATTTTTTAGTGTTTATTTGCTTTTTAGCTTGAGTGCTTAAAAGGTAAGTCTAGGTTTTATTAAGAACTCATCAGTACTCACCACTGTTATAATGAGGCACTACTGTCCACAGAAAATATAAATAGCCCCCAGGTCTTCATCAGTTTGATCAGCAGCATTTTTTTCTGATTATTTTTGTCTTGTTTTTCAAATGGGATATTGAATAACTACCTCTGTCTCTCGCCCACACAAATACTAATATATCTAGTGTTTTTTCTTGTTCATATCTGTAAATCTGCTTATGTTCAGCACCATCTTGCATGAAATATGCACTATGAAATGTAAAGTAACTTACTGAATATATATCTGAATAGATGATAGGCCTGATATGGATAACAATTTGAGAAGGTCCCTGATTTTTGATATATAGAGTCAATATCTTTAATAACATTTTCAAAGTGGTAAAGCTTATTCTGATGTAAAATAACATTAAAAACATTAAATAGAAAAAAATGTATGATCTCATCACTTTAAATAGTACAATTTTGATTTTTTAATTTCTTTTGTCTTTCTCCATCTGTGTACATATGTCCTATAATTTCAATATAAATTGTAGCATAGTCACAATTTATACTGCAATATATGCTAATAAATATTGCTTCCATATTTTATAAGATTATTTTATTGTGAATAAATACACATAACACAAAATTTAGATTCTTAAAGTGTAAAATTTATAATATTTTTAAATACTCATTTTTAAAACTTTATAATTGTTCATCCAATAAATTTAATGCTACTTACTTAGTATTGCATGATTGTTAGGTATTTAGGCCATTTTCATTTTTTTTTTTCAAAGCCTACATAACACGATGAGCAACGTTGTGTACATATTTGTAATGTTTTCTTCAAAAACATTTAACATAATTTCCCACAAACAAATCACTAGTTTCAATTTACCATGTCAATGGCAATGTATGGGCTTAACAATTTCAGAGCTAATTTTTAAAGACCTCTATGATGAACTATTGTCATAATGCAAATACTTGTTCTGGGTTTATTAGATTAATTGATGCTTTATGTTTCAGGCTGTCTTAAATCAAGACATACATGAATGCTGAAAAACGAAAGTTCTCCAAGGTACAATCAATGTCATGGATATATAGAAAAAAATACATTTCTTTGACTTTCTAAGCGAATAAAGCATGAGCTGGGTGTGTTGGTTCACGCCTGTAATTTCAGTACTTTAGGAGACTGAGTTAGGTGGATCACTTTTGGCCAGGAGTTCAAGATCAGCCTGGCCAACACAGCGAAACCCCATCTCTACCAAAAAGACAAAAATTAGCTGAGCGTGGTGGTGTGTGCCTGTAATCCCAGCTATTGGGGAGGCTGAGGCAGGAGAATCCCTTGAACCAGGAGGTGGAGATCACGTCACTGCATTCCAGCCTGGGTAACAGAGTGAAACTCCATCTCAAAAAGAAAACACACACACACACACACACACACACACACACACACACACACACACACACAGAGAGACAGAGAGAGAGAGAGAGAGAGAGAGAGACAGAGAGAAAATAAAGCATGATCTACAATGCTTAATGGTTCCTATTTCTACTTTTCAAAAGAGTTATTATGATATTATGACTCTTTTAATAGCACAAAAGTCACAATATAGGATATAGGAATGCCTGGCAGTGATTAGAATGATGCTTTAAATGCAGTTTCAAATTTTCAGACTTGCCTTTAGCATTGGGTAAACAAGCAGATAGCCAATCATTTTAGAATTGTTTTTATGAGAGAAAACTGTAAAATATGAATGTATTCTAGTAAATAAATTACACAGATGTTTAGCAAAAATAACTGGGAATTCAATGCCAGTTGTGACATGATTTAAAACTGAATTCTAAATTTTCATCTATATGTGGCTGGCTATATATAAACCTCTCATATTTTGTATTGCACAAGAGTAATTCACACTAAATACATTCTGACAGAAAAAAAATCAGCTGAAGTTAGTTCACCTTTTTTCAACATGTAGCTGTTCATGACAGCAATGATAAAATCTCCCCCATTTTTTTAGTCTTTTATTTTCATGCACACAAAGAAGCAGGGAACAAACCTGGCAGTATTTGCTGGGGAGAGTGGGCAACACGGAGAAGGGGACTTCTGGAGGGAAGTGAGTCACCAGAATATTCTAAAGGCATGTGGTTCATGAAGAAATCCCCAGTCAACAGATTAAACTTCTGTTTACAATCCTGAGACTTAAAATACCCAGCATCAGCCTTTCATGCCACATGTCCGACTGGATGCTCCACTCCTTTTCTGGTTATGAACTCTGTGACCATTCCAGTGTTTGCCTTCCTCGGTGGGAGAACACAGCAAAAGCTGTGGGAAGTATCAAAACTCCAATGAAGATGATTTAGCAAACATTTTCCTGGTAGCTAAAATTCCTTTAAAAGGAGATAGAATCCCTACTTTTATAATTCATTATGACACCTAACATGTAAAATTAAAAAAATAAAACCTGTCATGGGGAAGTAATGAACTCCCTAAGGAGTAAACAGATGCTCAACACTGCCTGTAAAACAGAATTACTCCTAAAATATTCTGATTCTAGGACCCCAGATCAACTGGATTAGAATCTCTGGGGGAGGGACCCAGGGAGTGGTACTTTGGAAAGTTCTCCAAACTGTAAGGTCTGGTCAAGACCTTAAATTCATCTAGTCAAGATTTACAACCAGAGTTATAAACCATTCTGTTTCTGTTAAATTGGTACAGACTTGTACACTTTCCAAAATATCGTCCCATTTATTATCTCATTTGATCTTTATTAGCAACACAATACAGTTCAGAGACTGGTATCAATATTTTACAAATAAAAAACTTGGAAATATGAGAAGTTATGAAACCACCTCCAAGAGCAGAGTGTGTAGATTTTAAGATCAAGAAAATGGGAGCAGAACACGAGGTGGGTAAATGGGTAAATCTGAAGGGGTTTGATGACAGATACTCCCAGAATCTAGGAGGCCTGTGTAGAACAATGAGACTGATGCTACCAAAGACAAATTTTGTTTCCATTTCTATTTCTACCATAATTGCTATGAAGCCAGAACCTATATGGTCCATCACAGAATACTGATGAGGATGGACAGTTTGCAAACCACAAGACACCACAATACACAAGCACCTGCAAGTTGGTTTCCTTGAGAACCAGTTCTGGGTTGGCCTTTACTCTCCTCCTATTTCTAGATACTACCTAACAAATATGTTTTTGAATGTCTGAATCAAAGTAAAAATTTAAATTACCACCCCAAAATTATACCTTTACAAAACTGTAAGTATGATTCTTAAATTTTATCCTGTTCCTTGTTTGTCAATCAATTTTATTTCTTTTTTGCTTCAACCCAATTAAGTTCATTTATAGGTGGAATTTGCAGGCTGAGCAGAGAAGCAGCATCCAAGCCTTACTAATTTCTAAAAATTGCCCTCATGTGAAGCTGACAGGTATTTTTGACTATCTATTTCCCTTTCTGTTGTCCCTTGGTAAATGGTGTACCATAGTAATTCTATTCTGGACTCAAAAACAGAACAGTGTTCTCTTATTCACAGATATTTACTAATAGTGGTGGCATCTGATTATGAGTAATGGTCCAGTCTACCTTACCAATCATATGGACAGTGCCCCCACCACCCCACCACCCCAATGCATGCCCAGAGACCACAATCTACAACTTGAATCCACACAAAATTCATGTTGGATTTGGTAGGTTCTTCTGAAAATATTGGCATCTGAAATGGCTTCTAGCATTGTATTTACCCCCAAATGTCTGAATATTCTGGCCTATACATGCAATTTCCAAAGTATCTTGATCACAGTTCCTACAAGAGCAGCAAATTTCTTGGGATATTTAGTCTCAAGAGTATTAGAAAGAGGCCATGAATTCCTGTATGCATCCCCACCTTTGCCAAAAAATCTTGATAAAATTCAATATCTTTTCATGATAAAACCTCTCCATATAGTAAGTATGAAAAGAATGCACCTCAACACAATAAAGGCCATATATGACAAACCCATAGCCAGCATCATTATCAACTGTGAGAAGTTAAAAGCTTTTTCCTCCAGGATCAGGACCAGGACAAGGATACCTACTCTTAACCACTTCTATTCAACATAGTACAGGAAATTCTAGCCACAGAAAATAGGTAAGAGAAAGAAGGAAAAGGCATTTAAACTGCAAAATAACTTAACTGTCTGCAGACATTAAGACCTCATACATGTATGAGTATAAAAAAATCATAAATACTCCATCCAAAAACCGTTGGAATTAATACATTCAACATGTTTAATAAAGTGGCGGGATACAAAATCCACATACAAAAATAAGTAGGGTTTCTCTGCACTAACAGTAAACTTTCCAAAAAAAGAAATAAGGGAAATGGTCTCATTTATAATAGCTAAACTAAATAATAATAATATACTTATACATAAATTTTACCAAGGAGGTGAAAGACCTGTACACTAAAAAATATAAAACATTGATGAAAAAAATGGAAGAAAATGCAAGTAAGTGGAAAGATATCTGGTGTTCATGAATTGCCAGAATTAATATTGTAAAAATGGCCATATTACCCCAAAAAAGTTTACAGATTCAATGCAATCCCTATGAAAATTCTGATGACAGGGCTGGGTGCAGTGGCACACACTTGTAATCCCAGGACTTTGGGAGGCTGAGGCGGGTGGATCACGAGATCAAGAGATCGAGACCATCCTGTACAACTTGGTGAAACTCCGTCTCTACTAAAAAGTACAAAAAATTAGCTGGGCATGGTGGTGCATGCCTGTAATCCCAGCTACTCAGGAG